>JAPQNM010000015.1:2260814-2265814 GCA_029783475.1 Metacarcinus magister | reverse complement strand
AAGCTACAGCAGGATGTGGTCTTATCCCTACAGGTTCAAGTTCAACACAACGCTGTATAATACAAGCGATCATGTATAGTACTGCAAGTTTAATGTACAGAAAAAAAAATAAATAAATAAAAATCTTGGAAGTGAAGCAGCATTTAACTTTCCAGCATCAATAAATAAACACAAACAAAATGTCATGTTTGTTTCATTTACTAAGAATACTAACACACTTAACTGCCAAGAAATATGATAGAAAGCTTGTTGAATACACTAAAACTTCAAGCCATGTATCAAAGTACGTATACATTATGGAGTCACCTTTTCCTGATGTAACAATTGGTGTTAGCGATTGGATCAGGTCGGCAATGTCACCACCACCATCACCACCACAATCATTACTTAGAGTAGATGAATTTCCGACTGTCGATTCCAGTGGCGTATCAACTATATTATCCAAAGTTTCATTAGGACTGCATTCATCATTGCTCTGATTAAAACTATCCTCTGTACTCAATTGCCATTTCATTCCTCTCCTTCTTAAGCCTTCCTGAAGCTCCTGTAGGAATCCTGGCATAGAGCAATTGTCTTCTTCTAACAGGTCAGTGTCTTCCTTCAACTCTGAATGGTTAATGGTATTTTGTCTTACAGGGAACCTCTTCTTTGTACAACTTTCTTCTCTATCCGATCCACCATCCTCTTCAGGTATTTCATTCAAGGCCGGTCCATCACTCAGAGCAAACTGATTCATAATAATCTGCTTGGTCCGTTGTGGCTTTCGAGAATAATTTGATAGGAATTCATCTTTAAGGTCTTGCAATGTAACATCATCATCATCATCATCATCCTCCTCCTCCTCCTCCTCTTCCTCATCCATGTGGAATCCATACTTCGTGCCTAAAAGGTTTAAAATATCTTGCCTTGTCTCTGGGAGTGCTTTTAATATATCAGACTGTTCCCGTTTTGATAATATAGAGTCATGCGCACTGAACCCAAGCCCAGCGAGGAGGCGGTCTCGACAAGTCTCGTGCGCCGACTCATCAATACTGGCGCCACCAATGGTTAGGTCATTATCAGAGTCATGATCTAGAGGCTGGTTGAGGAAGCCTTCTGGGAGGTACCATTCTCCTAGGGTGGATGTATTGACCAAGACGAGAAGACGAGGAGAGATGAGGTCAGTCGAGGTCGTAATAAAGGAGAGAAGAGATAATATAGAAGTGTTAGAAAAGGGAGATGTAATAATTGTAAAGAGGGGATGAAAATGAAGGAATAAGGAAGAATGATGGATTAGATGAATGAAGGAAGGCAATGAAATGACAAAGTTGGAGTATAATGATCGTCTCCTAATTATTTCTTCCTTTCTTAATGATCATCAGAAAAATAAACACTTAAATCCTTCAAAATCAAACAAAATATGAACAAAAATTAAAATTGATCATAAAAAATTCAAAATCAAAGCAAATAATAGAAGAAAAAATGAATGATAAATAAAAAAAATAATAATTAATCCTTGGAATGAGACAGAACCACATACCAAGTTTCTTTCCATTCGTGTCCATCTTGTTCTGAGTCCGGTTCCCTCTTCCTCCTTTCGTTGCAGCATTAAATAAAAAACATCAAAATAAAAGTATAACAGGTTTCAACACCATTTAACTACCATTCAATGCCACTATTACACTCTTCCCATAGTGTCAACAACCAAATTCCATCTCTTAACGCGTTTTCCGAAAGCTTGTGAGGTTTATAAGATTAATAAATATAGCTTTGGTGAGAGGGGCAACGCTTTCCTTAACACTAACATAACTATATGGTCAATTGTCACCTAGTTCCGGGAGATTTTTTTAATATAACCATAACATAACTTTCCCATAACCATAATTTTGACGACAGCTAGTGAATTTATGAAAGGGTGTCGGGCAGGTGTGGGGCCCAGGCAGTCCTTCCCTTAAACGAGGTATAAATGTATCAATATAATTCCTACATCTTGTTTATAAAGCTTCGTGTAGGTTCAGCCTGTCTTGGAGGGGTGAGGGTGAGGGGTGAGGGAGAGGGGTGAAGTGTGGAGGGTGAGGAGTGGGAGGTGCGTTCAGCCCATATGTACGAGTGGAGGAATGGATAAGATCGAGTGAGGCATCAAACCATATATCATTACTTATGTTACGTTGTTTCAATGTTCTGTACTTCACGAGTTTATAAATTTGTGACGTCAGGTTTTGATTACCTATATTCGTGCAAAATCAGCGACCACATCAAGGAATACGATGTGAAAAATAAATCTCATGAATAATTTTAACTGCATTGAATTGAACTTGTGCGAGGAAGCCGTAAGATTCCTAATAATTGCTTCACCTGTTTTCAATGTTTTCTTTCGTCATCTCTGTTACAATCATTCTTAAGTATTCACATATCTGACGCACACGTGTACACATTAACATTCACTCAGGTTTACATGCCATCAATCAGATACGTATATACTTCTTAATACAATATCCTTTCACTTCAAAGCACATCAAGAGAACTTATGTATTATAATTTCCATCATTTCATTTTCCTCAACATATTTTCAATTGTAATGCCTTAAGAAAACCTTACATACACCACACCTTTACCTAAATTAATGGACATAAAATTAATATAGATAATGCAAGGCAGTCTCTCAGTACCTATATATATTCTCTAACACCTCAGATCAAATAAATAAACACTCGAGTGAGCACCAAGTATAAGAATTTCATAAAATCAAATAAATATCAATACCTTAACCAATGAAGGAAAAATAATAACATAACTTATATATCACTAACTTTCAAAATACACACACACACTTTTACACACACACACGCACGCACACACTCACCAATTTTGAAGTCAGCCGCTCCTTGCTGTATATCCTGCTGATACTTTCTCCGTGCTGACCTTGAATCCTCGCGCTGCTGACGTCGGAATTGGTCGCGTGTCGATGCGTCTGCGTTGTCCAGATATTCCTCAGCAAACACATATTTTCGGTACTCTGGGTCGAGGCCGAAGTCCTTAAGCTTGGGTGTTTTATCATCATCTTGTCCCTTCTTGAATAGGACCTGAGGCGGGAAGGTTAGGTTAGACAGGGAACCTAACCTAACCTAACTAAGATGATATGCATGTATATATATAGGTATCATTTCCTTCTTCTCACTATGCACACACACACACACACACACACACACACACACACACACACACACACACACACACACACACAGGTAACACAGGACAACTTATCACCAGAGAAACATATCGATAAAATATTGGAACAGACTAAAAAAAATAGCATTAAAAAACCCTTTATCCTCCCGCCTCACCTTCATGATGGTATAGACAAAGAATACCACAATGCCCACGGTGTACAGGGGCATAATGATACCCATGGCCCCTGAACCCTTGCTCTGGGGCGGGGGCATGATTCCTCCGGCCCCGCCCATAGGTGGCCGCACCCCTGGCATGGGTCCAGGCTGGAGGGAAGAACGTTAGATTAGAAAATATTACATAGAAATTATATCACATAAGAATAAGTATTGAAGGGAGAGAGATGGAGTGTGTTTTATATACTACATAATCATACTACTCCTGTCTACTCCCTCTACTCCCTCCCTCCCTATCACCTGCCTGTGTGGGTATGGCATGGGTATAGGGCACACTCGGGGGGACTCCTGCCACCCCTGACCCCCCAGTGGAGTGTCTGAGGTTATCTGCGGGACATTCATCAACAAGGAGGGATCGAGGCTCTCCAGGGGCTCCCCAATGCTCCCCAGACACCCCTAAAGACTCCTTCTCCACCTCCTTAGATAAGTGTGAAGCGAAGTTGTCCAGCATTCTCCTCTGTCGTGTCATCTCTCGCTTCACTTTTTTACGCTGTCGGTGGATCTTAGACAGCAAAAAGTGCACCATGTTGGCTGCTCAGTGCCTTGAGGCGATACTTGTTATATTTGTACCACAGTTGAGGCAATACTTGTTATATTTGTACCACAGTTGAGGCGATACTTGTTATATTTGTACCACAGTTGAGGCGATACTTGTAAAATTTATATCATAGGTACAACGCTGGCAACCTTCGGACAATAATGCTTAGAATTTTCTGCTGTTTTTGTCTTGTACGTTCTCGTCAATTCCTTTTCACTAGTCAATTTCTTTCAACTAGACCAACACAACGAACACCTCATATAAATAGCAGTGTTGATACGTTTATACAAATACCGAATCACTTTAGACAGAGTTACACATTCTCAAACTCATAACATTGTCACTTCCTGTTCAACATTTATTATATTTATTCATTTATATATTATTGATTTCACAAATTAACACACACAACCTTTCCTTCCACACCACGTAGATACACTGGAGGAAGAGGAGGGAAGAAGGTGAGGAGGAGAAGGGAGGGGGAGGGAACTGTAATTAGGAGAGGAGGAGGAGGAGGAGGAGGAGGAGGGGAAGGTTAAAAAGCTTACCTCACTTTTACCTAATGTGGCTTCCCTCTCAATCACCAGTAATCTCTATGTCATCCTATGCACTACTGATACTAGGAATAACAATAACATAACCTATACCATGATAACAGCCATTGTATATCACCTAAAGCCTTGTAAGATGCAGGAATATTAACATAATGATATTGTATACAGCTATTTACACTATCCATTTTCTTTCCTTCCTTCCTTAATTCCTCCTTCTCTCCTCCTCTAACCTAACCTAATCTAACCGAACCTAATTACAAGACTAGAGAGATGTAGTGATCTAAATATATTACCATGATTTCAACCCTTTCAAGCGTTTATAAAAATACCTTTACGACTATATTGCGTTTCAATTATAAACTTTACCCGGAAATGACAATAGAAATAAAGTTATGTATCTTTTTTTTAGTCTGGAAATCTAATAAAATAATATATAAATAAATTAAGTTATTTTTTTGTTTCCAGCATTGAAGTGAGTGACCTTGGTGAGTATTAGGTGAGTATTAGGTGAGTGTTGTGAGGGTT
>JAPQNM010000015.1:2220814-2255814 GCA_029783475.1 Metacarcinus magister | reverse complement strand
GTAGATAGATAGGTAGATAAGTAGAGAGAGAGAGAGAAAACAAAAGTCAATGAAGATAAGAGTAAAGATAAGAGAAAAGAAAGATAAGAAGAGATGGTAAATAAGAATAAAGAAGAAATAGAGGAGGAGGAGGAGGAGGAGGAGACAAGAGGAGAGTGAAGGTCAGAGCAGCCAACTATGTGCTGGAAGAAGAAAAAGTTGACCAGATCCAGGGTAGCAGAGGTCAGCAAAGGTCAAGAATAGCTAATGATGATAATGAAATCTGATCTGACAGGAAAAAAAATAAGGAAGGGAGGGAAGGAGGGAGGGAAGGAAGGAAGGAAAGGAAGGAAGGGAGGAAGGAAGGAAGGAAGGAAGGGAGGAAGGAAGGAAAGCAAGGAGGAAGGAAGGAAGGAAGGAAGGAAGGAAGGAAGGAAGGAGGAAGGAAGGAAAGGAGGAAGGAAGGAAGGAGAAAAAATTGAAATATAAACAGAATGTAACACTCACAATCATATATATATAATAAAAGAAATGAAAAGTACATTAAAAGCATAACAAATATAATTACATCTTTACTAAACATCAAAAACTATTAACTATTTACAGATATTCAGTTACGTTCATCATTCACCAAAAATCAAAATAAATTAAACCCATTTTTTCTTAATTCATAACCAGATGTATTACACAAAAAATATGAGCTTTAAATAAACAAATATATAATAATAATGTTTCTTTGTTACATGTCATTCAACGTAGACAAGAAAGTGACTCAAGTAGACAAGAAAGTGACTCAAGTAGACAAAAGAGTGACTCAGGTAGACGGGAAGGTGAGAAAGTAGACAGAACATTCACGAACTGCTATTTTCACCTTAAAACCACATTAATAATAACATTTCACCTACAAAAAACTCACTCACATCAATATAAAATCACATGTTATTCAACCTTATCCATAAAAATAAATGTTACCCAAAATAACATTGAATAAAACACAAAAATATCACACACAAGACGAGAATCTGTCGTCTGCTGAGCTCAAATTTCGTCTGCTAAACTCAGACCGTAACCTATCTTCCTTAATTAAACCTATATATTTACCTTGTCTCGCGGGGGCCGGCTGCTTAACGGAGGCAGTAAGCATTGGGTAGAATATCTTGGGCCATAGCACCGCGAAGCAGCCTACAACGATGGCTAAAACGAATATAGTTTTAGCTGTACCGAACTCCCCCGCCATTCTTCCTCCCCCGAGCTGATCTTCCACACTAAAGTTATTCTCTATTTTCTCTCCTCGGGAAGGATATCTATACACCACTAAAGAAGGAATAGGTTAATTAATAAAATGCATGTAATATATATAGCCTTAAGGTAATGGTAAAGCGGTGGTGAGAAGGTAATATATGATTCCATAAGAGCGGGAACAGAGTATATGCGAGCCTATATTATAATTAGTAATAGTAATTGTGGTTATTAATTGGTTAAGAGATGAGTATTAAAAGCATAATGCATGTATATTAAAATGGAGGTAGGAATAAGAGGAAAAGGAGGTAGATTAGAGGGAGATTCGAAGAAGCGAAATGAACCAACAAAAGCTACAAAGATTTACTTCATATATACGTAATTTTACCTCACACTATTTAATTATATTGAGCTCTGATGCAGAAAGATAATGAACTACATGATTGGCTTTATCTTTATTCACTGGTACGTCAAACTGATATCATAATTAATAAGTAATTGCGGGAAAGCTCACCAAGATATCGGATTTTTTTTCTCTATAAATAAAAACGTTTACAGTGAGCAATCTGCGTGTATTACTTTGCTAGGCTTCATATGAAATGTCGTATATGCACAATATAGTAAAGTATTGTATTGGTTTTGGTATCCAGTCATTGTTTACTGTAGATATTGAGTTAGTAATTAGGTTCGTAGAGTCTGAGGTAAACAAAGAATGGCGCTTACCACTAAGGAGCTATCCACGCTGCTCGGGTCAGTCTAAGCCTTATTTATGCCTCTAATTCAACCGTCTCACTCAAATAAAAGTAATGACGTCTGCACAGATCTATGTTCTATCAAAGGATGGTGTTTGCTAAGACATCTCATCTCCCGTTAAGCCAACAAAGCGATTCTATTGGAACCCAAATTTAGAAATGGTTGGATAATCTTTAGGAATTCTCTAAACATACGCTGATTTTGGAGTTATTATTCATTGTTTTATGTTTATTGATCACATATCTTTAACGTGGTTGGGGTTAATGGTTATATGTGTATTCATAACTATTATTTGTATTGACTTTCAGGATATTGTCAGAAGAATCCACTGAATCGTTCACCTTAGAACAGATCACTCACCAAGTATACCAAAACTTCAATAAGGAACACTATTTTAAATGTAAGTGTTCATGTGCAAATGTAATTATAATATTAGTGTTTAAAGGTGGTATTGTTAGCACCACCTATCTTAAAACCTAACCTGCCTTTGTAAATGACTAAATAGGTCTTAAAAATAAAGTTGACTTCCTTACAGGGTCTGGCGAGAAGCGGGATTATTTTTTTACGTATTGTTGTGCTCCCTTAGCTAGTACCCTTTTAATGTAATAAAATAAATAAATAGAAAACAAAATATAAAACTAAAATTCTTGTTCTCGTGGTGGTGTAGTGGGCAGCGCGTTGGTGTTCCTTCTGCAGCAGCCAGACTTACTCCCGAGGCCGGCACAGAGGCTCTCAGCTGTCACCATCCTTCATGAGTTGTATCGAGGGGAACCTCCGCCAGGCAACCCATTTCTACCCATCTTCATCAATATCTTGGTGTGTGTGTGTGTGTGTGTGTGTGTGTGTGTGTGTGTTAGAGGTGGGTATGTTCGCAGATATTTACACAAACCGTAACTTTAACAATAGTATAAGTAAGTCTGATTTCTTTGCAGATTTATTCCCGCAAATGCAAATGTGTTTTCTCAAATTCCAAAGTGTTTATTATGTAGAAATATTTGAGCAGAAACTGAACTATATTTACAAATGGCTTTATATGTTATTTGTCACTTGAGTCTTTTTTTCTTATTGTCTTGTTTTATTTTCTTGTTTTACTTATTATCTGTCACTTGTCTTATTTACCCTTGTACTCCAGCACCCGCCTGACGATGTTGCAAAAGGCACAGGCAAGAAGCTGGAGTTTGCTGGTCAGATTCCAAGGTTTACACAGCCAGAAATATTCTTCCTCTCCACACTGATGACTGACAAGAACAGTAAAGAGGTGAGTGTGTGGGAGGGAGGGGGGGGGGGGAGAAGGAGGTAAAAATATTCCTTGTTTTATTGTTTCTCCTTTCTATAATAATCTTCATTCCTCGAGGGTTCCGCACGTTTTGTTCTCTCTTGGAAAATGGTTCAGGATTAAGGAAGTGTATGTAGTATAGAACAGATGATAAATACAATTAGATTTCAAATAACTTACATGCATATTGTACACCAAGTTTTATTTCAGATTCCTTTAATAAAACCTAATTAATAAGCAAGTAATATTCCCATTGAGTCCACCTTTGCAGCTGTTGAAGAGGACAGCTGGACAGATCATGAGTTTGGACGTCAGTAACCATCCACCAGCTGACACTAGTCGGCCTCAAACAAGCACTCACTGACCTCCTCTCAGAACGACCCGACACAGCCAAGAGTGGTGTGCCAATAGTATATTCGCACCCCCAACCCGCACCTAACTCAGGGTGTGTATATATATGTGTGTGCGTATATGTGTGTATTTACCTATGTGTATTAGAACTGTTTGTTTGACTGTGTGTTGTGTTACCAGGTTGTTGAGTGAGGTTGGCCAGGTGAAGCGAACCTGTGAGGCTCTGTTGTGTGGGCCGCCTTCACCCAGCCTAGCACAACAATACTTCTCACCGGAAATCATCAGACTGGCGCCTCCCTTGCATGTAGCCGAGGATGAGGTGAGAGAGAACAGGTTGAACTCTAATGTAAACAGATACTTGGAGACTGTTTGGGGTTTGTCACTGCTGCAGAATGATTGCTTTGTATTCATCCCTTAAGCTAAACATACTATAAAATCACAATCCTCCTCCTCCTCCTTCAGTTGGTGTGGATTACCTCCGTGGACCGGGCAGAGCAGCGAGTGATGTACGACGGCTCCATGTGTGTGTTGTCTGGAGGTGACGCGGAAGCCAAGCGTCTCATGGCCAAGGCGTTTAAGGAGACATTATCCTTGCCTCAGCAGCAGCACCTCCTCACCCAGCTGAACCAAGACCCTCGTATGGTCTACCACACAGGCCTCACCCCGCCCAAGGTAGGTAACCAGTGTGGTGCAGAGACACTAATTGTTATCTTATGGACAAGTGTATGTGTGTGTGAGAGACAGAGACAGAGAGAGTGAGTCAAATCTTCCTTCCTTCCCTCCAGCTGCCGGACTTAGTAGAACACAACCCACTCATAGCCATTGAGGTTCTGCTTAAGCTGATGCAGTCGAGTCAGATCACCGAGTACTTCAGTGTGCTGGTCAACATGGAAATGTCACTACACTCTATGGAGGTGGTCAACAGGTCAGTGCTCAGGTCAAATATAGCTTGACCCAACATTTTTCATTGGCCAATCAGATTTACAGGAAACTAAAGGTTGGATAAAGGGCCATCGAGACTTTTTTCTTTCTTTCTACCATTCCCTAAACATGGTGAAAACTTTCCTATATATTTTTCAGGCACATTAAACATATAAAAAGAAAGTATATAATGAATAATAGTCTTGACTGAGAGATTTATTGAAGTAACTGAGGTAAGGTTAAACAGGATAAGTAGCTACCTAACCTAACCTAACCTAACTACCTCCTGCCAGACTTACAACCGCAGTGGAGTTGCCGTCGGAGTTTGTTCACCTTTACATCAGTAACTGCATCAGCACGTGTGAGACCATCAAGGATCGCTACATGCAGAACCGCCTGGTGCGCCTCGTGTGTGTGTTCCTGCAGTCTCTCATCAGGAACAAGATCATCAATGTACAGGTAGGGAGAGTAGAGACCCGACTTCTTCCTCTTCTCTTCTTCTCCTCCTTCCTCCTTCCTCTTCTTACGTTGATTGATGGGTTAGAAGGTTCAAAATATATATATACAGATAAATATAGATACAATTCTCTCAGTGAGTTAAGCTTGGAAGTATTTTGAATCAGTTTAATTCATAATTTGCCGAGTATTTGTTTCAGGAGTTGTTCATTGAGGTTCAGGCGTTCTGCATTGAGTTCAGTCGCATCCGAGAGGCGGCGGCACTCTTCAGGCTACTCAAACAACTGGACTCAGGAGACACACAGGCAACACAGGAACCAGCCAAGAAGTGAAAACACACACACACACACACACACGTTCAAATCTAGCTCCGACAAAAGCAGATATTGAGTTTAAATCGTGTCTACACTACAAATAAGTAAATACAAACACAAACGTACATTCAAACACTTACACTGATGTATATATATTTGCAAAAAAAATATAATGTAGTATAGTAACGTATTTGCATCATACACCTGTTCGCTCCTTCACCTCTCATTCATTATTCATGTATAACATCTGGAATACTTAGGTGGTCAGCCTCAATGCATTACAGTCTTGTTTACATTACAATATCAAACTCACACATTCATAAAATAGTACAGAAAAGTACTTAATATAAATAACACGGCATTAATAGCCAACAATTTTGAAATATTGGATTAAAAATAAATAATAAAGTTTAATTGCTTTATAATGGCACAAAAATAAGTGTCTGGGAGTGGTTCAAGGATTTTGGGTTTTAATTTACACTTCAATACAGGATAATTATAACTACATTGATATTTTGTTAACCTCTTCTATGAACTGTGAGGTGCTTGAAGGGGCATGAAGTTATGTTACAGTTACATCCAAGACTATGAATCACTGAGGCTGTACTTCACATAACATACTCATTACTCACACTCCTGCATGATAATATATATAATGAACTATTTTTCAAGTATTATAGTATTTTGATTTTAGCATGATAACCTTTTTGATATCCCCTTGAATGGTTATTGCATCATTAGGACGAGTGGTGATTGCATTCATTACTTCATAATAATAATAATAATAATAATACTACTTCAGGTGTTGACTGTTCCGGGTCCTCATGTCTTCCCATTGTACATGTGAGGGATAATTGTCATTCATCCATACATTACTGTGAATAATTAGCTATATATGGAGTTGGGACGATGCTGTAGTGTTGGTGATGTAATACAGGTTGTCTATCAATAATCCGGTTCCATTCAGAGCACAGTTTCAAATTTCCCGAGTTGGCGCATCACTGTTTTCGGGAGGCACTGTTTATGTTTATGTTTTGATGGCGCTGTACCCAGAATTAGGTGTTTGCTCATGTTGGATTATTGATAGTGAACCTGTAGTCAGTTGGTATATATTACAAGTACTCACAACAGCTGAATACAGTGTGGATAGAATATTTTTTACCGAGAGGACTAGGACGAGGGTAGAGCAGCACACGGTTGTTCCCACCTAAATGTAAGGGAAAAGTAAAGTGTTGTTGACATGGTAGTGTTAATGGAGCCTTTTTGGCTGTAACTAGTCAACTGTGTTAACTCCATGTGCACACAGAATATTTATAGAGTGGTGTTAAAGTAAGGATAGAAGAATTACTGTATCATTTTGACCATACATTTGGTCTTTTATAAGTTATCAATACAGGTTTCTCACTATTTACGAAGGAGTTAGATTCATTGATAAAACATTCATTAATTGGGACAATTTTCTCTAGATTTACATTATAATTGGTAAGATATGAAACTACGAGTATGAAATGATATTAGTCTCCCTCCACTTGTGACACTTGACTTTTAGTTGAAGAGAATACAGAGAATAGGCTGGGGAGACACTTAGTAAGTGCTGAGTCAATAGGTAGCTTTAAAAGACGGTTGGATGAGAGTATTTTTCTATATCATGCCCTGCAGATGGTAGTATTCTAACAGTCCTTCCCATGAACACAGAATGAGAAAGATATTGTGTAATGTATTTGTGACAATATACCGCAAACAGATATTTCAAAATAAATAATACAATCACATGAATATATGGTTACTACTCACAAATCAGCTGCATGATATTGTGTCACTAAAGTTACATTGAGAAGTGTTGTACTCTGCATTAGTCATGATTATATCCTTGTCTTTCTTGATAGTAACAAGTTCTTTGTAACTTTAAAAATGTATCAATTGGGGTTAGCCTGTACTTCTTTTTTTTTAATTGGAATATATTTTATGGAGTCGTACAAACAATGCTACGTGAATTTCCATCTCAATACAATGAGTAACGGTTCATTTTTTCTGTAAATTTTATAATATTAAATGCAAACTGCTTTTCAGACTGTTATACACTTAGTGATTTCAAACAAGTGTTACTCCTGTGTGTTTTGAAATGCTATGCTGTTGTTTTTGACTTAGAATTATTGATTTTTCCAAGAGGAAGTTGTAAGCACTTATAGCAATGGTTGGGTTCAATTGTCATCTGTCTGTCCTTAAAGGTTCCGATTGAATTATTTATTTATTTATTTATTTTTTATTGAAAGAAAAAAAAAAAAAAATCCCGCTTGTCGCCAGATAACACAGTTTATGCCGACACTGTCTCTTCATCTGTGTAGAAAATAACAAAAAGATGATTATGAATGTTAAGAATGAATTAGACATTATTTTGATGGAATAACGAAGAGCAAACATTCATCACCACCACAGTAAATGTTTTCACCCTAGCCATCACCCTAACTACCAGTCTATTACAGTTGATGTTCTCTCTACCACCACACAACACCACACTGAATGTACCACTGACACCACAGTTAATGCTCACCATCAACATCATCATCACCATTGCAGTAAATGTTTTCATCACCACTACTATCACAATAAATGTTATCATCATCACCATTACCATGACACTCAGTAGTCTCATCACTAAATGTCCTCATCATCATCACCATTACAGTCAAATTAATGTTTGTTGTACTACCATTTTCATCACAATATATTTTCATCATCTCAGTAAATATTGTCATTATTACCACACTATTATGGTCATTTCTCTCATCATCATCATCATCACTTTCTTCCAAGCACTTTTCAGCCCGTCAAATTTACATATAACTCTACACCTCCCAGTTGTATTGGTTGTAATGAAGACCACTTCTCACTCCATGGAGGGAGGGATGTGTGTTAGGTCATGTCTAATATAACATTGTAGTTCATTGTGTTAACCTACAACACTACAATTGGAAGTATCATTGATATAAAAAAAAGTACTTAATAGATTGTATTCCTCCACACACTGAGTTTCATCCCATTATATAGAATTCACAATGTAGTATCAGATGAAAATATATAATTATCTTGGTATTGGATGCCCACGTGTGACTTTACACTTGAGTTCAGTCTGGGCATTACTGTAACTCTTTTGTCGTATTGGTATGATAATGTGAATGAATTCTCTACAAAATAAATTCAGGAAGCCCTCCAGAACATATCATGATTATCTGCATTTAGATTATTATTCATATAAATTTTTCATACAATGCGTCAAATGCAACAAACGCATTGCTTGCATAAAGTGCAGCTCATAGTACAGTCAGCTCATAGTATCGTCTGTAATGGAAACTTTAAGAGTTAACCTGTTCATGGTTACATGGAATTACACAAAGTGTACTCCAACAGGTTATGAAAAGTGTATTTTTTTTCAACCCAATCAATATAAAAATACCTCGGTAAAAGAAAATAACTTTCTAGTATTCAGTTTACCTCATTTAATGGTGCAGGCAACCATTGAACAACACTTCAGGTGTGGCGCTGCTAAACGCACTACATCCATTGATTTATTATATACATACGAGGGAATCAGAGTAAAGGTAAACGGGTGAACTCATCGCCCAAAGAAAACGTGACTTAAGGCATCACCAGAAGCATGTTTGTTAGTAAAATGATCAGGTGAAGAAGGGGAGTCAAGTTAATCTGGTTTCCCCAAGTCCCACCGCAGTTCACTGGCTATGATGGGTAACGCGTCAACTTGTGTAGCAGAACAACATTATTACCTGTGGTGAGTGGATAGTTTTGGTCACATTGTAATTCCTTTAATTACCATTTCTTGTAAAATTATACATTTAAGTCCATGGTAGTCCGTTAAAACTGTCTTTATTCATCATACTGATAATTGAGAACTCAAAGAACATTCTAAATTAAAATTGCATATATTTTCCTCCCATTTGCTACAATTATTTCAACTATCCTCAAACTGAAATTCTGGTCCACACCCCCTGCTCCTTCTAAACCCAATTAGCATTACTCAAGATCTTTTATCAACATTATCAACATTATTACCTTCTGGTCTGACGGCAGGTGTTTTGATTTTGTCTTGCTGAAAGTCTTGTAGCTACAGAAAATATACCAGTGAAATTATTGAGACCAATATTCTTAATATAATATGTTTTGTAAGCAGTGTCAATCTAAGACCAATTGATTGTGGAACATCACTAAAAATCATTGTCCAATCAGAGCCACATGACTCCTTTACTGTGCCGTCCATTGGTTGGCTGAACACCGAGCCATCCTTCCTCACTGTGTCACCTTCAATGCCTATCGCACCCACCTACATATCTTCTGGACCTTTTCATATATCAAAGACAGTTTATTTTATCAGCCGCCATAAGCTGTGAGTCGGCAACATTGTAGTTTATTGTTGTTAGTAACTTGAGAATGTTTTCCTTTCACTAAATATCCGAGTGGTCATTGGAATTATTTTTCCCTTATGTAAATCTATGTTTAGATATATCAGAGTATGACATAGTTCAGGAATTCTGTTTTGTAGTGATGGTGATGATGATGGTGATTATTCAGAGTATCTTATAATACAGTTAGATCACCAATTTACTGACAACGGACTAAATTATGAGATGAATTCCTGCAGCACAAATACTACAGCTGGTCCTCAACAAACAATGGTGCACAAAAGTGATACATATTCAGTAGAAACTATAGAAATCAAGATTATTATAATCTTATGTATCAGCATTACCATATTTGACAGTTAATATATCGCGTTTGTTTTCGTTAAATTGGTGAAAAATGCCCATTCATCCTCCCAGATAAAGGTTTAGGGTTAGTAATTACTATACTGTTTGTCTATTATACAATGTTACCTCACTATCACATAAGTATTTACCTCCTACATGTCACTTCAATACCATTACACATTTTCTATATCGAATAGTCAAAATGTTGCAAGGAAAATTATGTATGTTAGTTATTTAATCAGAAGAATAAATAAATGTCAAAGTATACTGACACACACACACACTGGCACCATCTGATCAGTGCCAAACCACAAAGCATACAATTTTAGATGCATTCATCGCTCCACTCAAAGAGGGAACTTTTTATTGACTTTCATGAAAATAAATTCAGATCTATTTCAATGCATATGTAAACATCATGCTGAGGTGTGTTTTTGTGGTCCAAGTTTGCTACAAAACCACTGCCAGTTGGAACTATGTACAGTTTTCTCTCATAAGCTGTCATATATAACTTTTAAATTCATTATTGATGCATGATATTTCAGCTTACGATGTGTTCATTGTAACCAAACTCCATCTTGAACGTGTGTGTTTGTACAGATGGTGTGGGCGGCACGTGTTAATGATGGTGGCGATTATAAACACCAATCCATAGCGATCCAAAAAAAAGATCCAAAAAAAAGTGGGTCAGTTTGACAGGAACCAAAGGGGCGATAAATTGGTGGTGTATTTGTACAGTTTAACCAACGGATAAATACAGGACATCAAATTATAGAGGATTTGCTGTGTTATGAACTGATGACTTGTATTTTCCATGTTAAGAATGCAATTTGGTTCCTAATGTTGTTAGTTAGAGTGTCACCTTAATTTAAAGAAGGAATTTCCAGCCTAGTGTGTCTTGCATGCATAATCTGACTCCATATTTTTGCAGCAGTGGAGCGTTTTAATCTGTGGTTAGTTAATAATATTTGTGTTATTTTTTTTGATGATATAAATCTCTACTCAGTCTGTGAAGTTTAAATTTAAAATGATGGATAATTCTGCAGTGATGTAATGTTTGGAAAGAGAAGTGTGACATAGTGTGTTGTGAAGCTATGATAAACATTAGTGTAATTATATTGTAGTAACTTCAGTCTCCAAATTAATAACTTATAATATCAATACAAGGGATGAGATTAAAAGAAAACACAAATTTGACGTATAAAAGATTAATATTTATATGTTCTTGCATAGTACGAAGATACAGACGACAGATTTCTACCCAAGAATATACAATGTTAATACAAGGATGGACTCTTAATGTGATGTTTGACTTTTATTACCTCGTGCAATTATTAACGTATGATTCTTGTGTGTGTTTACTGTTTAGTGCCTCAAGTGTTTGTAGACCTAGTGTTGTGGCTTTAATATTAGCATCACATCTGTCACCACATTATACAACCTCACATCATAAGAATCGGACGTAACCTTACCATAAAGATTCTATATTGACGTAATGTATGGTGTTTATATAATATTTCTATGGACAATACTAGATGATGAAACTATTATATGTAGTGAACAGTTAACATATCTGTATAAATTGCTATAAAATTTGGATACCTTCAATACATTTCATTCTCCTATTGCAGTCTATCCCTGTAATAAATAATAATAAATATACATGACTTTTATAAGGTAAACATAATCACCTCAATAAATGCCTATGTGTAAATTTCTATGTTAGTCTTGTTCTTCCATAAAACAGGGAGATATATACATTTATTTACGATATATTGCACTCAGCTCATAGCCAAGTGATCTCGGATTCTACGTCTCGTGTGAGTGAAGACAATTACCTTTACTAATTACGTCTAATTGAACTGGTGAAGTAGAGAGGAAGGACAGAAATGGTTTGGAAAGAGTGTTGAATGAAAGAGGAATGTCTGTGGAGCAAGGAAGAATGAATGTGTGTGTTTGAAGTGAATAGAGAACAGTGGTGAATGTATAAGTAATAACGCAGCTTTGACGACCCATAGAGGAGGTTCTTGTGCATCTGGTGTGACCCTTAATTAAATCACACTAGATACTTCAATTAGACATAAAGGAAAAGGACTAGCATGAATAGTTTTGAACATATCCGTGGACGAGTAAATTTCTATACTCGTTGTGTTTGCAAGTTACCGAGTGTTTGGTCAATGTACAAAATAATATAGGAGGCAAAAGATAGCTAGTGAAGGATAAGAAAAATATATGGGATACAATGTTGTCTGAGTTGCCATTCTTACACCTGCATGCACTACTACAGACCTCTATGTACATGTGTGAATACTAATGTAGATACCCTTTATAATATACTACGCATCCATAGAAGGAAATAAAGGGATATTATTACAGAACTTTTCAACATTAAAACAGTATATATGAAATGTAGAGTCTCCTTCAGCTTCAGACAAGAGCATGACAGAACACTACCAAAAATATAGTTACGTAGTTACCAGAGGATGATTAAATAGTTTCAGTAGAGACCTATAGAAGGGAGGAAAGATACACTTGACACAACTTAAAAGTGTTCCCCTACTTATACATTTTACTAATACACCATATTCACTCACCTTGACCTGTGACCTGAGATGCATCCAACCTAACCTTGCTTACCACAGCGTCAAGAGCCAATCATCATCTGCGGCCACGGTGGGCATGGAGAGCAAGGAGGCGAGAAAATTCAGTCATGAGGGCTGGGGCACGGCTGGCTACTGTGCTCCATGATGGCTGACAGGTCACTTCCTTAGCCTGTGCAGTGAGAAACATTAACTAAATACTTCTAACTGTGTCCTAATCCCAAAGGTAGAGTGACATACGCTATCCTTGCACGACAGAAGACAAAATACCACGAAGTATATCAGACAAAATCATGCGACATACCTGATTGACAGCGTACTTCATGGTGGCAGAACACAGTGAGTTGGCCGAGTACTTGTGAGCGAGGAGGAGGATGTGTGGAGCAGTGGCAGGGGTGAGGGTAGCCGCTAAGTGCTGCTCACATGCCCTTACCAGACCCTTCACACCATGCCTCTGTCCTCCCACCAGCAGGGGCTTGGCAAGGCTGTCTAGGTCACTGCACACACCTGGGAGGGAAAGGTAAACAATATATATATCTTAAACACATATTTGAGGGTCATTTTTTTGATCATTGCTGTAGTCTTGCTATGGATTTGCCTTCCTACCAGAGACAAGGTTTTATACGACACTTTACCAAAAGAGCCGAAGAAATCATCGAAACATTAATTAATTTTGCCTAGAATGTCCTGCCACCTCCTCAGCATAAGGAGTACAAAGGAAGAACAGACAGTATGTCCTACTAGACCTAACAAGGTTGTCCATGTAGCTACACTACTACTAAATATCTACTTGATAGAGACAAAAGGACAAACTATCTTAACTAATTCTAACTATCTTAACTTTACATGTCAATCGTAAATAATGAAATGGAATTACCTTTTACCTTTTTTCCTCACCTGTATATATCCAATCCAGCAATGATTTAACTACTGAGGCAGACATATTCACTTTGACGGTGTGAATATCTGTAGCTGACCTCTGAAAATTTACATCCATATTCTTTAATGGAGATTTAGAGAATGTAGATCCAGATGTGGAAGAATTTATAGAATCGCAGGACACAGGTGGCAGAGGCGAGGCCTGTCTCTGCCTTGTGTTTTGATTTTCATGCTGCAACACACTCCGACTGGGCGAGTTTTGAAACCTTGGTATATATTGCTTACTAGGGGAGCATTTGGCTGGGGAGTAGGGTTTCTTATCTCCTGTCAGGCGTGAAGGGGAGTGTGGATGCTTAGGGGAGGAGACACGATGCACTGACCTCACTGGAGTCATTCTATCGCTCTTCATTGATGATACTGAACGTCCAGCCGACCTGCTACTGGAGTTGGAGGCGAGGGATGTACTACTCGTGTATCCTGATGAGGTGTCAAGTGGTGTTTCTGGACGATTTTGCATTATTTTAAGGCAGTCTTTGGTGTTAGGCGTGACAGGGTCCTCAAGGATGTCTAATGAATCTTCTGTCACCTGTGATTTTTCCCTTAGCAAGGTAGAACGAGCATGTAGGATGACACTATGGGCAGGAATAGTCACTCCGTCAGTAGTGAGAATATTTACATCACTGTATTTTCCCTTCCTCAGCTTTCCCATGTCAACACTTAATTCCTCTAATGGGTCAATGTTATTCCATATATCATTAGTTCGAACCACAAAACGCAATGTAGCCGTCAGTTGGTCATGAGGAAGTAAATCGAACACATGCAGAGCTATACGAGGGACCAGAACGCCTTTCCAAGTTTGCTCCTCTATTAATTCCAGCTTTTTTTCGTGTTCCTCTCCTCTCCCAATAACGCTGCAGTATATATCAATGTCCGGTCGTGTTATGGTGCTATTGACACATGATAAAGTTATGCCAATGTCGCTGTTAATGTGGTGAGGCTTGCTTGGTTTAGCGGACAGGAAGGGTTGAAGATTTACTCCCCATTGCGACCTGAACCCGCCCAGACACAACGAAAATTCACTATATAGTTCATCTTCTTGAGTATATGTAGATAAATTTGGTACTTTGATGCTGTATTTCACCTCCGCAGCAATCGTATCAACCTCCATTGTAGTGTGTGAGGTAAAAGTTGAACTATGGCACCAAGTCCAATGCACGCACCACTACAGTAAGACTGGTTATCAGTGTTTGAAAGTGGCGCTGCTGCCTAAATACCTGATCACCTGTTAAACAACTTTGCAACACTAATTAAGGCTTATATCGACTTGAAGTTATTGTGCTAATGTCCGTGTATGTTGAGAAAGGTTGAATGAGGTGTCACACTGAGGCACACGCCTTATCTAATCGTTTGAATGTATTGTGGGTTCAGTTTTTACACCTGCCGAGTGCCGACAGGTAAGGCCTATCTGGCAATTTGAAACATACAAGCTGTTTGAAAGTTATTTCCTATTTACTCGAACTTGATATATTATTTCTAAAGTGATTATTGTAATTCCACCATGAAGAATTTTATTAATTTTAATCACAATGGTAAATATAAGACCCGTTTTCAAGGTTATGTTTACATTACTGCACAACACTATTGTTTTTGAGGTTTTTGAGAGAGAGAGAGAAAAGTGGGTGGGTAGGCTTCTTTTAAGAACATATAAGAACATAAGAATGAGGAGACTGCAAGAGGCCAGTTGATGACCTACACGAGGCAGCTTCTTGTTTCCCACCTTTGGAATAATCCAATATTTAGCCATCCCACCTGTCATCCCTATCCATACGCCTATTTTCTACGCCTACAGAACTAATATTTCTTGATTTCTTTGTTTATTATTGTCTTCTATGGTTTCTAAAATGATTATAATTGTTTTCTGATTTTTCTCAAAGGTTTTTACAATGTTTTGTTTCTTATTAAGGAAAATAAACTAAACATAAGAAATTATTAAGGCTAATGATTTTTTATTTCTATTTGATTACCACCCAGATTATGTATCGTAATTCCGTGTATCATTTAATTCATATCAATAAGTTTATGTATATATATGTTTTTAGAATATTTGCTGAATTTGATCAAGAAGTTGTGGTAAGGGTCGCGGCGCCGTCACCTTAGTGCCCGTCACCTTCTTTGTGTAATAATGGGCCTGGGTAAAGATGGCGCCCTTCCCCCCCCCCTCTCCAAAACACACCCCACTCATCCCTGGGGTAACCAGATAATTCGGAAAGGTTTGTGAAAATCCCAGTTGAACTTTATCGGCGTCCCGTGCCTGCGTGGCTGCGTGGCTGCGTTGGAGGGAGTGGTGAGGTGAGGTGTGAGGGAGTCGGTGATCGCGGCATCAGTGTTGACACTCCAGTATAAACACACAACATAATTACTTTGAGTGTGGCTTATTGATGGGTGAGGTACGTGTGTGTGTGTGTGTGTGTGTGTCCGGGGCGGGGCCGGCGACACTGTGTAGGTGTTGCGTTGGTTAGCGCGGCAGTGGTGTGTGAGGCGGCGGTGCTGTAGCAGTGGAAGGGGAGCAGCACCCCCTCGTGGGTCATGGCACGCCCGCACCATGTGGACAACGATGCCCACCCTGACGGGCACCGGGCACCAACCATCAACAGAACGGACTTATCCAACACTGAGTGTGAGACGCCGCCCACGCCGCCCTCCGACCCCCACGCCGACTGGTGGGCGGCCCCCGGGGATGAGGTAGAAGAGGTTGGGGCGGCAGGTGGCGTGTTGGAGCGGCCGCTGATGCCATTACAGATATTCATGTCTGTGATGGGTGTGGGGCCGCCCGCTTACCATACCCACACCAGAACTTACAGCATGAGGTGGGTGAGCCCGTCTGGGTTGGCCACGGTGGCGGCGGTGGTGGCGGTGGTGGCCCTGACGGGTGTGGCCACACTGAGCCTGGGTCTGTACCTCCTCACGGCCAACGAGGACCGTGACCACCGCCAGCTGCAGAGCCTCAAGACCATCGGGGTGCTGATCGTGGGCGGCTACCAGGTGAACGCCTTGGTGCAGGTGCTCAACACGGCGGCGGGGGCGGCGCGCCACGCACGCCTCCTCTCCTCCTGGACGCGCCTCGCAGAGCTCCACCACATCAACCCGACGCGAGGCTTGCGACGGAAGTGTTGCGTGCAGGTGGTGTTCATGACGGCGTTCATCGCGGCCATGCTCACCGCGGCAGGCCTGGGACGACCCCGCTTCATCACATACATACTGGAGGGCCTCGCCGAGCGGCTGTACCTGGTGCCACGCCAAGCCATGAACGACCCGGCCTCTATCACTGCCAAGGTGAGGTCAACACTCACACCCTAACACTAACACCCCATCAACACCCCATCACACCCCATCACCCATCATGCCCGCTCCTCACCCTGCCCCCATCCCTCCCCCAGATGGTGCAGGTGGGCGTGTGCTGCGTTGCCCTCCATCACTTCGCCATCAACAAGAGTTACCTGTTTGCCTTCACCACACACTGTCACCTGCTGCAGGCCGCGCTCACAGCCTGGAACACACACCTGGCACGGGCCATCCACAGTACGTACACACACACACACACACACACACACACACACACACACACACACACACACACACACACCATACACAAAATATATGAATAAATAAACAAATGAATAATTATTATACATGATACTAAGTGTTTTTAACAAATGAACTCATCTCTCTCTCTCTCTCTCTCTCTCTCTCTCTCTCTCTCTCTCTCTCTCTCTCTCTCTCTCTCTCTCTCCGGCAGAGGTGTGGGTGGGCGGGGCGGGGGACGGGGTGGGCGTGCTGGTGAATGGGCGTGAACAACTGGTGGCTTTGGTGAGAGACACGCAATCCTTCTTCAGTCCAGTGTTGCAGTGTTACTTTGCCTCCACGGTGGGTCTCTCTCTCTCTCTCTCTCTCTCTCTCTCTCTCTCTCTCTCTCTCTCTCTCTCTCTCTCTCTCTCTCTCTCTCTCATTCCGTTTATCTCTCCGTTTCTTCCTCTATCATCTTCCTTTCCTTCTCTCACACTCCTATTTCCTTCCTTCCTCTTCTTCTCCATTTTTCCTTCTTTCCTTCCTTCCTTCCTTCCTTCCTTCCCTCGTTTGTTTGTATTTTTTCAATGAGTTTATTAATGTGTGAAGGGAGGAGGAGAAGGAGGAGAAGGAAGAAGAGGTGGAGGAGGAGGAGGAGGAGGAGAAGGAGGATGGATGGTGATGATAGGGTGTGGTGTGTACGGAGAATGAGAGAGAGAGAGAGAGAGAGAGAGAGAGAGAGAGAGAGAGAGAGAGAGAGAGAGAGAGAGAGAGAGAGAGAGAGAAAGAGAGAATGATAAAAAAAATGACAAAGCCTAGTTTAATATGGTGATAACAATTTACAACTCTCTTTACCACCACCACCACCCCCTCCTCCTCCTCCTTCTCCTCGTCCTCCTCCTCAGGTAGTTATAGTGTGCACGGAACTCTACCTCTTAGCTCAGGGCGTTGGGTCAGGCCTGCTACTGACGGAGGAAGTGGTGGTGCTTATTCTCCTGACGATGCAAACAACTTGGCTTCTTGTGCATGTGTCTCTGGCGGCAGCGGGCGTGCAGGAACAGGTGTGTGTGTGCGTGTGTGTGTGTGTTGGGGGGGGGAGGGGGGTGGTGGTTAAAAGGGTGTGGTTTTTAATATCATAAGTGAATATTAGCTTTCTTTCTTTCCATCACGTATACGTACATATGTCTACATCCATGTGTGTGTGTGTGTGTGTGTGTGTGGGTGTGTGTTTGCAGGCTGAGGCAACTGGTGATGTCCTAGGTCGAGGTTTACCGTTCTGCGCTACACCTGAAGACAAACATTACGTGAGTGTTATCATTATTATTATTATTATTATTATTATTATTATTATTATTATTATTATTATTATTGTTGTTGTTGTTGTTGCTGTTGCTTTTCCCCTCCTCCTCCTCCTCCTCCTCCTCCTCCTCCTCTTCCTCTTCCTCCGCCTCCTCTTCCTCCTAATTCTCCTTCTCCTCCTGCTCCTCCTCCTCCCCCTCCTCCTTCACCTCCTCCTCCTCTTATTATTTTCTTCTTTTAATTCTTCTTCCTACCTCCTCATCTTTTTTTCCTCTTCTTCCTTTTCTTCTTCTTATTATTACTATTATTACTATTAATTAATTCCATTTTATATCATGTAACTACCTAATCACCTCGTTATGTCCCTCTAAACCACCTTTCTTTAATGACCTCTAATCATCGTCTTTATATCACCTTGACCTTATATATATTAAGTGACCTTCCTGTGACCTTTTTGTAACTCCCTTCTATGTATAGTTTTCCAGTGACCTTGACTGTATACATATTAAGTGACCTTCCAGTGACCTTCCTTGACCTCTGAATGACCTTTGACCTTGTGTTGTGGGGTCACGTGACAGGTTGGTGAGCTGACCCGTTCATTGGCTGTGTCTCCTCTGCATATTACTGGCGGGAACTTCTTTACAATCAACAGGTCATTCATATTAACGGTGAGAGAGAGAGAGAGAGAGAGAGAGAGAGTGTTGATTTCATTCTATTTTTTGTCTATTATTCATGCTATACTTCCATACAAAAGCAATTTAATGGAGTCTAAGTTAAGATAATCAGTAAGTTAATATTTATTTATCCATCATCTTTGAAAATCGTACACACATAAAAATTTTCGTACACGTAAAAAAAATATATAAATAAAAAAATATATATATCCTTTACAGGTGGTCAGCGTGGTATTATCCTATTTCATCGTGATCCTACAGTTCACTCAATCCTGTGGGAGTCCTTCTGAAGACACCAGTAACACCAGTAACACCAATAACACCACCAGTAACACCACTACATTGGATTCCTATCTGTAACACTCTTTCCTTACCTTATTGCTAAAGTCCCTAGAATCGAATGCATTTCCAACGATAATAACGTAGATATGAATGAAGTTTATGATCTTATGAACCCCAAACACTTATAGGAATTAGTGTTATAAGAAGGTAGCAATAAACTCGATTCTATTTTTTTTTTCTTTTTTTTTCCCATGTTCGTACCTTCAGGAATTTATTTAAAGAGGTAATTAGGTCGTCTCATGCTTCGGAAATAAATTACTGAGAATAATAAATAAAGTTTTAGTGATGTGTTTCTGTTGTTTTATTATATAGTTGTCCTGTTTGTTAGTTTGTTTGGTGTATGGATAGTTTTTTACTGTTTTAAGTTAGGTATTAATGTTGAAATGTAGAGTTAATTGGTGTGTTTTGTAATCAAACTTACAATCAACTCCTTCTAAATATTCTTGCTTTCATTCATTCCTTTTGACTTCTTACGTAAAATAAAATAAAAAATATGCATAATGATACGTATAAGTGAAATAATTGTCAAATAATCTTCCCCTCTCCCTCCCTCCCCGTCTCATTTGTGTGTGTGTTTGTCATCCATTTACGTAATTGAACTGAATCAATATTACGTCTTACACAAAATTTATCATTACCAAGAAGGTGAAAAAATAAAACAAAATGCCACAGTCACCCAACACACTTCAATAGCTATTCCTCCCATTACTTTACCTCTATTTGTTTGGACTTGATAATAGATGCTAGAGCAATTCGTTCACTGGAAAAAGAAAGAAAAAAAACTTCTCAGACGCTTCTTGACAGACAGACAGACAGACAGAATCAACGACAAACATCATACAGTCAGTTTGCTTGATGGAGGTAAGAATGGCAATCTCAATAAACTGTGGAAGAACTTTTTGTAACTGAAAGGGTAATGGTCCTTGGGGGAAACGAGCATTCAGTTCTGCGATGAAG
Source organism: Metacarcinus magister (assembly GCA_029783475.1). NCBI lineage: Eukaryota > Metazoa > Arthropoda > Malacostraca > Decapoda > Cancridae > Metacarcinus > Metacarcinus magister. The sequence continues at coordinate 2,235,450 of JAPQNM010000015.1, read as the reverse complement.
AATTGATCTGGTTATTAGACTATTGTAAGTACTGTCATTCTGTACTTCTATAAGGGAGTAAGAGAGTAATATTTTTAGAACATCACAAAGTTTTATCGTCACCAGAATCACACTTACTATCTATAACAACTTAAATTAACGACCATTATGATAAACACTTTGGATGATTAACTCAAGTCGACTCGAAACCCAAAACTGAGTCGTGAATTTTTGAATGAAGAGTCATTTGTGGCTTCATCGGAGTTGATTTGGTACCTACGTTGCGTTTCTTCGGCAGCATTCATTCCGGAGGCTCAGCTGCACCAGGACCCACTTGGCGCTAAGGTAAGAGTGTGGGTGTTGTACGTGTCTGTTAGTGAGGTTAGAGTTGTTTGTGAAGTGATTAGTTTTGTAGATGAAATGAAGAAGTGAGTGACTTGAATTATTGAAGAGTTTTATGTTCTATTGAGTTTAGAGTTACTGGTTGTAGCTTTTAAGTGTTGTAATAGTGGTTTAAGCTTTATTAGTTTTTCATTATAATGTGAACCTTGAGTGATATTGAATTTATAGTTTTTAAATTGTGTGTAGTTACTAGTTGTAAATTTAAATGAGAAATATTGTGACGGTGGTTTAATGAGTGATTAGTATTGAAGAGTACGTGAACAAATTGAATTGCATTGATTTAGATGTTTTTTTCATGATTGGTAATTGCTTCGTTTTTTTTTCATGATTAGTAATTTGCTTCAGTATTGCCTGATTATAACTTCTTCCTTCTATACAGATGCGTGACACTGCAACGACGGCGGCCTTGGCTGTGGTGGCGGTGGTGGTGCTGTTAACGGGAGGAGCCGCGGCCCAAGGAGATGCAGTGGCAACCTCGTGTAAGTGTATCCAGTTTAATGTTCTTTCTACCCTTGTGTACTACTTTAGTTATCTTTCCCTTTTTTTTTACCTACATTCTTTTAGTTTTCATTTGTATCTCCTTGTTTTTATTATACTAGTTTCCCAATTTTTCTCACTCTTCCCTATCCTCTTTCACGTACAGTTTCAGTTAAGTGTCCGTGGCCGTGCCCAGCATATTACCAGCCCGTGTGTGGGAACAATTTAATCACCTACTCCAACCCGTGCCGTCTGTTCGAGGCTGCTGCATGCGAAAACAAGTGTATTAAAGAACTGCACGATGGCCGTTGTGGTAAGTAGGAGAGAGGAAGGTTTTTGGGTAGAGGGCAGTTTACCATTGAGATTTGAGGGATGGAAACCTTTTAGTGAGTTTGAGGGATTACGTTTACCCATTGTGTGTGAGGGATTAAAGATGGAAGAGGGAAATTAGTGAGTGCGAGTTTAAGGGATGAAAATTTTGGCCTTTAGAAAGGGAGGAAGGATAGATGGTTTTGGGAGGAAAAATAAGTTGGGAACCGTAAAGTTTAACTGTTAATTTTCCATCTTTTTCTCGGTTTATCAGAATCTTCGTGCCCTGAATTTTGCATCCAGCTTTACAAACCTGTATGTGGCAGTAACGGGCATACGTACAGCAATCTGTGTTCCCTCACCGTGGCACAGTGCCAAGACCCGTGCATAGAGCACCAGCACGACGGGGAGTGTGGTGAGTATATAGCTGGTCATTGTGTTGGCTAATGTGTTACGATTCATTGGTAGGAGTATTAAGAGTAGTGCTGAGGTTATTCTGAAGTTGTATTTAGCGTTAGTCCGACTTCACCTCGACTATGCAGTGCAGTTTTGGTCCCCGTATTATAGAATGGATGTAATTTTGGTAGTCCGTGCAGAGAAGGATCAAAGGGTTTAGTAATTTTTGTTTGGAAGTTGACTGAAGCTTTTGAAATTACTTTTAAACTGGAGCGACGTGGAGTAAGGTATGATCTGATTGATTTAAGTGGGTGAAGGGTTTAAATAAGTTTAGTCGGAAGAGTTCTTACGATCAGTAATAGGATAGAAACCGGGGAAGTTTTGATTTAGTAAAGAAGTGGGCAGAAATTGGTTTACAAATAGGGTGGTAGATGATTGGAAGACTGTCGGCAGGTATAGTGCACACACGATAGGGAGTTTTAAGAGTATACGGCTTTATGGATGGGGATGGAAAGTAGATATAGGTAATAAGAGAGTATTGGAGGTACTACCTAGTGCGGGCCTTTCATAGCTTTATGTTCTTATGGTTGTTTAATTTTTTTTCCGTCTGTTTGGAAAGTTCTAACTCTTAGTTCTGTTATGTTATTTTTTCTCCCTGGTCTGACTGAAGGGTGACTGTTTACATTCTCTTTGGCAGTACCTTCAGAGTGCAACGTGGCGTGTCCGTTACACTTGGCTCCCGTGTGTGGCACAGACGGCAAGACTTACGACAATGAATGTGTACTTAATGCCGCCAGCCAGTGTAAAGAACCTTGCCTCTCCGTACGAGCCCCAGGACCTTGTGGTAAGTATATACATTAAACTATTTATTAACTCTACAAGAAGACTGGTTATACAACGCTGTTTTCTTGGGTAATTTTGATCTTTTGACTTATTTTTGTTGCCAGCTCGTAACTGCGGTGATCCTTGCCCCCCGTCCTACCGGGAAGTGTGTGGCAGTGATTTAGTTACTTACCCAAGCCAGTGTGTCTTGGAGGAGATGGCGTGTACCAACCCTTGCCTCACCATGCTGCATGAAGGACCCTGTGGTGAGTGTCTTTAAACTCTAACTGTTGGTTCGTTATGGTTAAACTCCTTGTTGGTAATCTAGTTTTGCTTCGCCCTTTTTTTCAGTTTTTCACTTTACATTTTTTTTTTCATTGAAAGGGTACTGGCTAAGGGACAACAAAATTACTTTAAAAAATAAATCTCGCTTGTGATGCAGTTTAATAGGTGAAGACCCATTCTTCTAGACTAAATGTTTAATCTTTATTAGATGGTTGTATTAAAGATGGTATTACACTTGGTATCTGTTAAGGTGGAGCTTCACTTGGCTTCATAGGTGGGTTTTGATGAGTTACATTTATGGTTTTAGTTCAGGTATAGATGGACTGGACAGTGAATTTTACAGGTAGTTAATGCATGTCTTACTGGTAGGTAATATTTAGTACCTAACCCTACACAGTAACTTTCCTTCCTTCCCCAGACGATGCTATGGGCTGCCCACGTAACTGTCCTCTCACCGGCATTGCCCCAGTCTGTGGTACTAACAGCAAGACTTACACCAGCCTGTGTCGGCTGATCGGTGCTAGTGAATGCGAGGACCGTTGCATCGCAGTCAGATCGGTAGGATTGTGTGGTGAGTGGCTTGAGTGTTGTGGTGTCTTACTCGTACATTATTGGAGTAAATTAATTACTGAATGTTCGTAATATGAATCTTTAATCTCGAGGACTATATAATCCCTGAACGCACTCTTTCTTTCCCGCCAGAATACGAGTGCGGGACTACCTGTCCAAATATCCAGGAGGAAGTGTGTGGCAGTGACGGCACCACCTACCCCAACAATTGTATCCTGGAGCAGGCGGCGTGTTTGGACCCCTGCCTCACCATGCAATACCGTGGTCAATGCGGTGAGTGGGGAATAGGTGGCGGCGAGAGTCTAATTTGCACATAATTTTATATTTTATTTTTATTTAATCTTTTTTTTTTTCTTTACATAAAGGATACTAGTTAATGGAAAAACAAATCGGTTCTCTAGTGTTCATGTGCGTGTGTATATAAAGTAGTTGGAGTAGAGATAATACTTGCTTTAACATTTATATACTTTTCACTTACTGTCTAGCAAATTTTACTCCTACAATATATTCTACTCTCATCCTTTCAATTTTGTTCACTTCATCTACATTAAGTCACGCTATCTTCTGTTTACCTACATATTTCAGGCCAGTGTCTGAATAGTTTACAATTTCTTCATACTTAACCGTTCTTTTACCTCGTGTTCCGCGGTTACAGCAAACGGTGGCGGTGGCGGAGGATCTGGTGGCGGAGATCAGTGTTGTATACAGGGAGTTGTGCCTCTACCTGACCACGGGATCTTTCTAACTTGCCGTGATGGTTCTATAGCTGTTGGTACTAGTGGCGGTCCTCGGTCAAGTAAGTTGTGGGTTTACTCTTCTATAAAGTAAAGTATTTTGTATTCCCGGTATTAGTTCTGTTTAAAGTTTCTGATCTTTTAGTTTCAATTCAGAGTTCGGTAGGTGATTGATTTTTGATACAGTTGTGGGTTTAAGTTTATTTATTCTACAGGGATTCAACATTTCGTGGCTTCCTAACATTCCAAATACTTCCAGATTGTGAGTTTAATAACCGCGAGTATGTTGTCGGTGCTGTGCTGGACTTCCTCTGCTTCCCTATGACCTGCACGGAGGGAGGTTGGGTCAGGACAGGCGGGATAAGTGACTGCTGTGAGTACTGATCTAACACTGAGCTGCTGGTGTGGGTCTGTCAAAGTATCGAAGCTGGGTACACTCTAGGTTGTGAAAATGGATGATTGTAGGAGAGTTTTAGATATTGTCTTTGGCATAGGAAACTGGAGTTAATATTTATGCATACTTTAACTTTTTTTTTTTCTCGTATATGCAGGCGGCCACTGTCATCTGCACGGGGAACTCAATGTTTTCACCTTCGATTATAACCTGTACACCTTCAATGGATTCTGTAACTACACCGTCACCCAGACCAGCTCCGGCCCCTCCTACGACCCCTTCAGTGCCGTGTTTACAGTCCCGAGTTACTGCATGAAGGACCAATCGCCTTGCTTCCACTACACTACTTTCAAAATTAATCCCTTTACAATCGTCAAAATCCGCCATGATGATTTATTTAACGTAAGTCAATTGGATAAACTGCTGCGTAACTCTGATTATTTTGTTTATTTGTTTTAGTTTTGGCTTTTTTTAGTTTTATATTTGAAGCTTTAACTTGCTTTTTTAGTTTTTTTTTTTAGTTTTTTTTTCGAGGTATAACTTATAACTTTTCAATTCTTTCTGCAGCTGAATGTGAACGGTGATTACTACGAGGTGGCTGAGAGCGGCGTCCAGATCCTGAAGGTCGGCGGCGTGTCCTTCGGTTTTCTGGTTTGGCGCGGCGACTGTGGTGTCTACTTGGCAGCTGCTTCAGGTCTTGTGGTGAGCTGGTATCTAGTCTTCAGTTCCTAGTTTCTAAAATTTCCTAGAAGTGACTATAAAGTTACTAATTTTCTTTCAATTTCCACATTTTTTATTTATTTTTCACACACTCTTCTTCCTTGCAGGTGTTGGCGTGCCCTCACCGCTTAGATGTTTGGGCATCTCACTCTCTAGTGGACGGTCTTGATGGTCTGTGTGGCCACTACGATCACAAGCCTCTCAATGATTTCCAGGGTCGCAACGGCACTACTTACCCATTCAACCCGTGGCCCCTCGCCTTCCCTACCTCTTGGAAGGTATGTAGGGCCTTGCTTCACCTTATTGCATTGTCAACTCTTCCTTTCTACCATGGATTTATTGCACTACCAAATAATTTTAAGGTTAATATGTAACTTTGTGGATATTATTTGTTGCTATCTCTCGAACAGGCTGCGAAACAAATGCTCAGCCAATGCCATCGCACACCGTCGTATCTACCAGTTAATGCGGTAAGTCAATCCTGGTTGGTATGCCATTTAAATATTGAAAGGTTCTTCATGTTTTAATTAAAAGATTATGATGAAAATTCTTAAAGTAGTTTCATTTAAGTTAGACTGCTGCTATTGATCAGATATTCTAAACTATCTTAGTTTTGTTTTTACGGTTTTCACTTACTCCAGTTTTCTTTTCATCTCTAAAATCATTTCCTATTTACCTTCCCTTGTTGCAGTATTGTAATTTTCTCGTCCAGTAACACTTTCGCTCTCTGCTGCAGGATGACCTGTGCAAAGCAGACGCTAGGTGGCGCAACATTTACAAGAAGACATGCCAGATCCATCTCGGTTACTCTGACAAGGATTCCGTCGGCTCCGAACCGATCCCTAGCGTTTACTCCATCGATCACTATATAAGTAAGCTGGTTTACTGTTTCATCGCTACTGTGAATCCTTAATTTTAGTGGCTCACGGCAGCCTCTTGGTGAGAGGGGCAGCGCTCTCGTTAACCCTAGCAGAACTTTTCTATATATACTTAGTGTAGGGTGTATTTAATCTTCCTACCGTTACCTCCTCTGCAGGGACGTGTGCTAATGATGTCTGTATCCTCCACACTGGAGGCGCATCACACCAAGAGATTCAGAGCTGGTTAAGCGTTCTACGTGAAAACTTTGCACTATCTCTTAGCATCGGAGAGAACGTGACGGGTGAGTGTGGGTGAGGCGGTGGGTGACTCCAGATAGAAAGTGAAGGAAATTAGATTTCTTACTGACTTTTTTCTAAGACTATATTTTATTAAGAGTCTACTAGTTTTGTCTTCTTCTACTTGTATTGGCTAAAATAACTGCCTATTTACGATTACATTTTTTCTAAGACTATTATTGTTCTGCAGTGCTCGACCCTTCTCCCACCATCCCGAATCCATTCCCAAGCTACTCCACAACCAGGGACTTCGAACATTGCGACACCACCACCACCACTACTACACAATCTTGCAGTCCCGTCACCGTAACTACCACAGTCACCTCAACCACCTCGTTCACCAGTACAGTAACCAGAAGATTAATCGTTACTACCACTACCACTGCTACTTCAACAACTACTGCAACCACCACCATCCCTGTCACTACCACTGTCACTTCTGTTGTAACTTCTCCTACCTATCCAGATTTGTACACTTCTTGCACTGAGACTACCTATGTTTACAACTCTCGCCCTTCTATATCTACTAGTCCTTACTTCTCTACTCGCCCTTACGTCACTAATCGCCCTTACACCACTGAAGACTCTTACATCACCACTGACAACCCTTACTTAACAAGCTCTTACGACCCTAATTTCAACCCTTACTTACCTACAAGCTCTTACAACCCTTACCCAACTGCAAACTCTTACAACCCTTACTTAACTCCCATCTCTTATCCACCCACCACCTCTTATCCACCTACCACTACCCCTACCATCTCTTATCCACCCACCACCTCTTATCCACCTACCACTACCCCTTCTTACCCTCCCACCAAATGTGAAGTGAAAATGTGTCCTGGCGAGTGTGTTGGTGTCAATTCCTGTGGTCGTACCAAGCTACAGTTACAGTGGCCTAGCTTGTGTGGAGGTGATTGTGTCTGCTGCATATAGATGGTTCACTTCGGTTCCACGCATCCTTGTTTTGGGTTTTGTTGGTGTGTGTTTTAATTAAGTTTGTATTTTTTCGAATTTGTTGAGATGTTGGTTTATTTTTTCGAATTTGTTGAGATGTTGGTTTTTAGAGTCTATTTGTATATGTGATTCTTATTGATAATATATTTTTCAAGATGTTATTATTGTGTTTTGAATGATGAAACCTTTTTCTTCGTCGGTGGGGAAGTCCATTTTTTATTTATTTTTTTATTTTTGAGACTTAATTAATAATAGTCGCCATTGGGAAGTTAGGGCACATACATACACCCCCAACGCACACATACATACATACACACGCACACACACACCCCAAGCCTGTCAAGCCATCAGCTCACCATAACACACTCATAACACAACACTCCCCTTCATCTCTATCCTTGTAAGTCACCATGTCCTAACACTTCTTTTATTGTACCTAACACGCTAGAATTAACACTCTTGGATGTAAACAAATAATTACGGTTTTCTTTTTTTTTTTTTTTTTTCTCATTTGTTCGTTGTATTTTCAGTTTTCCTTTGTATTATGGTTTATTTAGGCTCTACTTTCGGTTTGAATAGTTTTTATATATTCTATTCTATGGTTTATATTGGTTTAATTTCATTATTATTGCTTTATTCTATTCGATTTTATGATTGACCTTAGAAATAAACATTTTTCATTAAATAAATACGAATCCAATATAATAAATGTTTATGTAGGGAACAGATGGGCATTTCAAACTATTTTTTTAAGTACATATAATTGCTTTCCTGTGCATAATAAAAATCTCAATTTTGATTTAATATATACGTGATCCAGCAGTCAACGCACGGCGGGTATGCGCGCGCAGTCGTCTTTTCCAATTAGCCAGTTGAAACTTTGTTCTTATTAGGTTACTTACGCTTAATAGGTAATGTTTTCTTTATATCCCTCCACTATTAATGGTGAAGAATTGTGTTACTGCTCCACCATCCCTCAAAATGACATGTAGAGGAACAGGGAAGGTTTAAAACGAAAAAATATCACCTCACCAGGTTCTGTCTGGCTGCTAGTGGTACAGGCTCAAGTCTGACCTACAGGCTCCCAAATGGGTGTGTGTTGTGTTGCGTCCGTGTCCGGAGTGCAAGAATCAGTGCAGTCACCTCGGCTTGGAATGCGGTGGTGTATGGCGGAAGACTGTGTTACTAGAAGTGGTCTGCATACAAAAGCTGCACCCTTAATTGGAGCACGAGGCCACCAGCGCTATATTAAGGAGCGGTGGGGCCAAAGGTGGAGGTGAGTGGCGATCCGGGAGGGTAGGTCAGGGTCACACCTTACGTCGTCAGCCACTCCCAAAGGTCCGTTCAGAAGTAGGTGTACTTGGATTTAGTTTGGTGTAGGTGGACGCTGGAGTGCCTGGCCCGACTGGGTGGACAGATGTGTAGGTGGCCAGCGGTGTAGCAATTCTTCAAAGCTTACCACATAATGCAATATAGAAAACGGTGAAAAAATAGAAACCACACTCCGCTACAATCTAGGTGTTGGAAGGTAAACACATTACCTCCAGTACTTGTTGATAACGAGTCCTGACTTTATTTGTATGTGTGTACGTGACTAATTGGATCATTAACCCTTCCCTGGCCTATGTAAGTACTAGTTAAGGGTGAGCATAGTAAGTTAGTTATAGTTTGTGATATTAATTAAGGACATAGAGGCTGTGGAGAACGTACAGTGAAAAGCAACGAAGGACCAGAAATATTGTTACACTGCACGAATTAGCACCACATACACCCAACAAACAAATAGTGCCACAGGACCCCCTAGGACCTCTTCCAGGGAATTTACTGTGAGTTAATTATGTTAAATCTTTATAACTACTGCTCGGATGATATTGATATGAATCTGAAGTGGTACGTACTATACATACTATATTATAAAACCTTCACATATGTTCAGTACAGTAAGTATCTTGTGTAGTGTAAGGAAATTATTCTGATCGGTTTAATTATGAAGTTGAGACGAAAAAAAACCCATGAAAAATGTCTATAAATATTAGGTTAATGTGAATAGATTTTCCACACCTGCACTTACCTAAAATTTTCCTGCCAATACACAAAGCTTTTGAATATATTACTTAGCTAACTCGAATAGTTATATTTAAGTTATTGAGTGGCATTAGGGTTAGTTCAGAAATACCCTTGACCATTAAATTTTGAGAGATGGTGACGAATTTAGTGTTTTAATCAGTTTTAATTCCCTTAACTACCACGTACAGTCTCCTAACTAGCATACAGTCTCCTAACTACCACGTACAGTCTCCTAACTAACACGTACAGTCTCCTAACTACCACATACAGTCTCCTAACTACCACATACACCCTCCTAACTGCCATGTGCTGTAACTTAATCACTATAACTGTTAAGGGGATTTATATATTTAACCTAAAGCCACATAGAAACTGGTAACTGACTGACAATATTGGTTAAGTAAAATTATTCTTTTTTGGTTAGTGATATAATTTTTTTTCGGTGAATAGGAGTGTATGGATTTTCTTACCCCCTCTCTCTCTCTCTCTCTCTCTCTCTCTCTCTCTTTCTTTCTTTCTTTCTTTCTTTCTTTCTTTCTTTCTTTCTTTCTTTCTCTGTCTCTCTCTCTTTTTTTATCATTGTCATATGTTTTCAGAGAGTGGACGTGATGCCCCAGAAGAGGAAGGACTGTGGCCGGGGCGGGCATACCCGTGGGGGGCTATCACCACCATCACCATCTCCTCCGAAGGGCCCCCTTACAGAACACGAGGTGGGAGAAAGGACCTTGTGAATTGTTATTGAATTATTTATTTATTTATACGAAGGAATGAATAAATGGAAATATGTACTGTCAGACCTGGTTTTAACGGATTAAATTTTACGTCAATTTGTCCGCTACTTAAAAATGTTTGTTGTTTGGTATTTTAGGTGTATTTTAGGGACAGACAGACACCAGTATTTTTTATATTGTACACAGATTACCACATTATAAAAGCAATACTATTATAAAATACAATGATTATTTCACTTACCTTACTTATATATATGTAATCATAATAAATATCTTATAGGTATAAATGTGTATAGCTAACCTAGACATCACATAGCATTAGAAAATAATAATGGCATCAAAATATAGTGTTTAGCGGACAGATGTTTGAAGCAGCGGACTTATTGAATAATCCTGTCCGTCTGTCCGTTAGTACATATGGAGTCCGTTGAATCGAGAGTTGAATGTAGATGAATAACTAGAATATTTACCTTCATAATAAAACCTAACTCTTTCCTCCTACAGATCAGCGACGAGCGCCATGCAGAAAACAGTGCCGACGAGGAAGGTGCCACTAGCAGTAACACCACCCCTTCCAAAGACCTCTTAGACGGCACTACACACCGCCACCCACACACCACCCGCACACCACCAAACACATCCCCCACACACCCGTCACAAACCCCTCAACACCCCTCACCCTCCCTCTACGCCTCGGGACAAACCAATTGTGAACTCAGACCCAGGATCACCCCCAGGAAGGAAGAGGGAGGAAATCAAAATAAAATACCGAACGAAACTACCATTGAAAAACAGCAACACCAGCAACACCACCAGGGACTCACACCAGTATTTTGTATCCTTATTGTACTTCTAGCGATTGTTGGACTCTATACCCTCCACCAAGCATACACAAAAGCAGAGGAAGAGAAATTAAAAAGACCTCCCAAAATGATCGCTGAAATTTACACGGATCTGAAATCGGAACTTCAAAAACTCAATCGGGAATTTTCACAACCGAAGGAAGTTTGGTTGGGTTTGATAGGCCAGTTTGAGGCGGTGATGGTGGATGAGCCCCAGCAGCCGGCTATCATCCTCCTGGTTGTCCCGGATGACTCTAGAGGGATTGCAACGTGTCTAGCGCACCGTCTCGCTCGGGCTGTGCAGTCTGCGTTTGAGGGTGTGTGTGTATAGCATATTAGTTGTATTATTATTATTATACCTCACTGGAAGGAAAATATGGAGTCAGTTTTGTGAAAGGATGAAAAATAATGACAAAAGTTGGAAGGAACAGAAACAGAATGAACTTCAATATAACCTACATCATTTTTCTTCTTTAATCAATCACTCACTCACTCCTCCTTCCTTCCTTCCCCTCACAGACAGTCAGTTCGTCATGTTTGATACGCGCAGCAGTGAGTACCAAGACACTAGCGCCCTCTTGAAGCTGGAACTAGACGATACGCTCAAGGCACTTTCAGACTCACATGCAGCCGTCATTCACAACGTGGAAAGTATACCAGGCCAGGCGGCAATGATACTACATGCCTACTGTGATAACGAGAATGCTCCTTTTAAACAGGTATGTGTGTGTGTGTGTGTGTGAGTGTGTGAGAGAGATAGATTGATAGATAGCCCCAAAAATGTTATATATAGGTGTGTGTGTGTGTGTGTGAGATAGATGGATAGGAAAGAGCATGTGCCTTTTAAACATGTGTGTGAAAAAATAAATAAATGATAATAATAATGATAATAATAAATCCCCAATCCTTAATCTATCTATTCCAGTCCATCATCTTCCTCCTCGCTGAAGTCCCCGGCACATACAATGAACTGGGTTACAACAGACGATTGGATTCCGTAGTGGATGACCATCTCAGCCGGGTGTGGGGTGCTGATCTTGCCGAGAAGGATGTGTCGGCTCTTGTATCCCGGACCAGCAACACTGCCATCCTTGTACGACCAGAGAAACCTGACAGAGTACTGGAAATGTGTCCGTTGTAAGGAGGTGAGAGAGAGAGAGAAAGGAAAGAAATTGATTGAGAGAGAAAGAGGGAAAGAAATTGATTGAGAGAGAAAGAGGGAAAGAAATTGATTAAGAGAGATATTGATGAGAGAGAGAGAGAGAGAGAGAGAGAGAGAGAGATTTTAGCACATCAAATCATTTTACAAATCTAAATATGTTTTTTTTTATTATTATTTATGTACTTATTTTATATTCTTCTTTATACAAGCTGTTATGTATGTATGTGTGTGTGTGTGTGTGTGTGTGTGTGGTGTGTGTGTGTGTGTGTTTGTATAGGCTAGTCATATATATGTGGGTGTGTGTGTGTGTTTGTATAGGCTAGTCATATATATGTGTGTGTGTGTGTGTGTGCATGTGTGCGTGTAAAAGACATGTAGAGATACTTTTTCACCGTACTTAATCTATTTTCTTTGTTTATTTAAGTTAGAAAAATTTCCGTCATCATGAAAATACCTTGAAATTAATCCTCATATTAATATTACTTCACTCTCCTCATTATTGTATTTTACCATTTTATAATAACCTTTGACTTATTTTTTGTGGCTGATTGAGAGAGAGAGGAATGAGGAGGAGGAGCAGGAGGGAGGAGGAGGAGCTGGAGGGAGGAGGAGGGGGACCCCGACCTTTTAAAGCCTTCTGAAAATGTACTAATTTCCAATGGCGCAGATACATTTTAAGATTAACTACAACAGAGAGGGCAATGACAACAAACAAAAAATGTTTAGGTATTAATTTTTATTAACATGGATTGATTTAATCATGCATTGTTATCAGAAGATTTTCCTTGCTATTATGATGCAAGGAAATCATAACGTGGGTCTGTGAGCCACACAGACCCACGTATTAATTGGCTTCTATCAAAAAAGCAAGGAAAATCTTCTGATTAAAATGCATGATTAAATCAATCATTGTTAATAAACATTAATAATTTTTAGTTTGTTGTTATTGCCCTCTCTGTTGTAGTTAATTTTAAAATGTATCTGCGCCATTGGAAATTAGTACATTTTCAGAAGGCTTTTAAAGGTCGGGGTCAGGGTAGGTGTACTACTGAAAGTACTACTACTAAGAACATAACAACATAACAAATGAGGAGACTGCAAGAGGCCAGTTAATGACCTACACGAGGCAGCTCCTTGTCCCCCACCCTTGGAATAATCTTTAATTCTCCTATAGAATCCCCTTTTTAATCCAATTTCCCTTCTAATGCCGCTATTCATCCATTTTGGATCATTTCTATATGACCTAATCCTCCTCTTAGGTATATACTGTTCCTGCCCTAACTATGCTATTATAATGCAATTCTATCTCAATGTTTTGATCCTCCTCTCTGCCTACTCCTATTCCCTCCCAATCTATACTCTGCAGGTGGTGTCTGAGGCCCTGGTAATTGGCTTGTCTAAAATCTGGTACTAAAGCAGCGTTATGTTCTACCTCCCGCTTTGCATTAATCTTGAATCTAATTTCATGGTGGTCACTAACATCAAATCTGAAAAGGGTCACCTACTGGAAAAGTTTGGGAACCACTGAGTTAGGTGATAATTGTGCCTTAAGTCGAATTAGAAAACTTGCAGACATACGTAATAGTAAATGATAATAATAATAATAATAATAATAATGATAGTAAACATAATTAATTCATCTTTTCTTGAATGATAATTATGAATATTTTTGAAGATAAGCTTGGAAATTATATAACAGATAATTAATTAATGTATTTTGAATCTCATCTCTTTCTCTGTTAATATGCCTTATTAATATTATGTGTGTGTGTGTGTGTGTGTGTGTGTGTATATTGAACAGGTGCTAAGGGGAGTTTGAAAATGTAAATAAAACTATACATTAAACATTTTGTTTTCCTCTCATTGTTTCTTTAATACTTGTTGGGTTAAACTGTTCATGCTGTTAAGTTAGGTTAATATCTACCTAGGTCTGTCCTGAATCTAAGTTTTTTTTTTTTTATCTTGTACCCATTTCCACGTGTCCTATCCTGACTACTAATTTCTAAAACCTGATCAATGTTTCCCGTATTGATAAGGAAGAAGAAGAAGAAGAGTTTAATAGAAAAAAGAAAAGAAAAAGGACTTAATTCAACTTATAGAAACAAGATTATTAGATTGATAAGAGAATTAGGTAAGTCATTATTATATTTTTTAATTTGGTGTTGGTTTCAGTCATATTTATAAGTAGGTTTTTTAAAATTATTATTATTATTATTATTTGTATTGGTTTTATTCATGGTATTTTGATATTTATTTATGTGTATGTGTATTTCTCTCTCTCTCTCTCTCTCTCTCTCTCTCTCTCTCTCTCTCTCTCTCTCTCTCTCTCTCTCTCTCTCTCTCTCTCTCTCTCTCTCTCTTTCCATCATGGCTGCTGTCGAACTTTTCATTTTATTCAATTATCACTTGACTTTTTCCATTCGTCGCGGTAATTGACAAAGAAATTCTGTTATATATTTCTGTTTCACTCCCTGAGTATTTTATTATTATTATTATTATTATTATTATTATTATTATTATTATTATTATGTTTGTTTGTTCCTCATTATTTTATTTTTTATTTTTTTTATTGTATTGTTTTTAAGTTTATTCTATTTTTTTTAGTTTAACTTGTATTTCTGAAACTATACCT
>JAPQNM010000015.1:2205814-2208314 GCA_029783475.1 Metacarcinus magister | reverse complement strand
ACTAATTTGCTCTTTTTTTCCCCCTCTCTCTCCTTCGTTTTCCTATTTCCTCCTCTTCTGCTTCCTTCTCTCTCCTCCTCCTCCTCCTCCTCTCCTCCTCCTCCTCCTCACAGCTGTACTTCTTCACTGTGGAATTTGGAATGTGCAAAGAGGTAAGCAAATGATATCACTTTTATTTCATTTAACTTAATTTGATTCGTATAACATTTCATTCATTTATATTTACTTATTTATTTATTTATTTATTTATTTATTTATTTATTTATTTATTTATTTATTTATTTATTTATTTACTACATTCCCCTTCACTTCCTTTCCCCTCCTGCAGAATGGTAACCTGAAAGTGTATGGGGCTGGACTCCTCTCAAGCATTGGCGAGTTAACACACGCCTTGTCACCTGCCGCTAAAACAGAGCCTTTCATCCCGGAGACCGTGTCAAAAGTACCCTGTCTGGTCACTACCTTCCAAGATCAGTACTACTTCACCGATACTTTTGAAGAGGCGAAGGAGAAACTGAGGTAGGAAAGAGGGAGAGAAGGAAGGAGAGAGTGAAAGAGAATAAGGGAGTGAGGAGGATGAAAAAATGAAACAAACGTATTACTACATATATAAAAAACACACACACACACACATACATGCATACTAACCCATACTTTTACCATACAGAGCTTACGTGTCAACCATACAGCGTCCCTTCGGAGTGCGTTACAACCCTTATACCCAGAGCGTTGAGATTCTGAGTAACGTCGAGAAGATATCCGCCTTGGTATCGGAGCTGCGGGGTGACCTGTGCATTGTGAGGAACGCCCTGGAGAAGATACACGTAAGGAGGGGAAGATTTTGTTGTGGGGTCAGGTTAGGTTAGGTGAGGTTAGGTTAAGTTAGGTTTTGGTTAGGTTAGTTTTAGTTGACTTGATTTTAGTTTAGTTTAGGTTAAGTTTGGTTAGTTTTAATTTGACTACTACTATTTCAGGATACGGATGATAACGTTGACATCGAGAACATAACAAGTATCCTGACCTCAGCTCTCAAGACCCACGACACTGCAGCCAAGATGTAAGCCACACCCACCTACCTACCTCTCTCTCTCTCTGCTTTTTTTTTGTCATTTTCTTGTTTTTTTCTTATATTTTATCCTTTTTTTGACCTTTTTATTCTCTTTTTTCTATTTATTTTCATTCTATTGATCTATTTTATTTCTTTTCTCTCTCTCTCGTTTAATTTTTTTTTCGATTTTCTTTCATGTATTCATTTTTTATCTTGTGTTCAGTTTTTTCTCATCTTTCAATTATATATATTTTTTTTCTCTATCTATCTATCTATCTATCTATCAAACGTTATTACACATTCTTAACTAATACATGTACTGGACAATTAGAAGTAGATTATAATGTAAAATAATAAAATAATATTAGTTAGTAGTATTCCTAACAAATGCACTAACACCAATACTAACACCTGTACTAACCTAACCTAACCTAACACCTGTCCTAACGTCTGTTCTAATTATACTGTACTCTTATAGGTATTTATTTTGTACATAGTAATAGTAAACTAACTAATAATAATAATAGTAATAATAGTAATAGTAATAGTAATAGAAGAAGTGATGTAATATGTATAGTAGTAACTAGAATGAATTGTGTGTGTGTGTGTGTGTGTGTGTGTGTGTGTGTGTGTGTGTGTGTGTGTGTGTGTGTGAGACCTCCAGTGCTCTCTTTATCAGGTCACATAGAGGCTGGTGACCTAATATTGACACCACTAGTTGACCTTCCTAATGACCCCCTAATGACCCCTTAGTGACCCCCAATTGACCCTCTGAGGCTGACCTTATATAATTTTTCGTGACCTTACCTAGACACCATTTCTCTTAGGCCTAAAAAATTAAAAAGAATGCGTGTATATTAAAAGTAATTAACATCATATAGAGAAAGGTAATTATCTGGCTGTATTTAATGGTTTTATATTATTTGTTATTATTATTTTTTTGTGCGAATGAGAATGTTAAATTGTTTTAGTTGAGTTGACCTTAAAATTCCGATTCAATCTTCGTTTTCTTTGACTGAGGAAGAGAAAGAAAATGAGAGAGAGAGAGAGAGAGAGAGAATTAGCGATTATGTGTGTGTGTCTTATCTGCTTTTGTGTACGTAGGCGTGTGTGTGTGTGTGTGTACGTGTGTGTATGTGTATGTGCGTATGTGTGTACCATTTCCTCTTGATTCTCTTAATGTGTAGCAATAATATGATCGTTTTTCCTCTATGTAAGTACGTACACAGATGTATATACGTGTGTATACTTACATGTACGTACCGTTTGCATACACACGGGATGATAATTATGTGTACGTGTATTCATGTATGTATGTATCTATGTACGTTTGTATGTGTGTATGTATGTACGTATACTTAGCGTGTACACAGTGTATAATTTATTCAAGCATCGAAATGTTGGTTATTATTATTCTATGTACGTAAAACTATACATACACGTGTGCGTTTA
>JAPQNM010000015.1:2198314-2203314 GCA_029783475.1 Metacarcinus magister | reverse complement strand
GCTGACAGAGAGTTTGAAGAATTTCGTCAACATTTTGAGCAGTTGCCACAGCATATAAAGGCGCCTTCCAACTGCTACACGTAAGTTAGGAGCCTTGTGTTGTGTTTTATTTAGGAGGAAGAGGAGGAGGAAGAGTAGGAAGAGGAGGAGGAGGTAGGAAGGAAGAGTGGTTTTTTAGTCTCTGTCTCGGTCTCTTCCTCGTCCTCCTCCTCCTCCTCCTCCTCTATGCCCTCTTGTCTCTCTTATTATGTTTATATTCCATGCTTTCTTCCGTCTTTCCATGTCTCTCGTTTATCATAATTTTGCTTTGAAATCCTTTATCAAATAACAACACATCTTGAATCTCCCAAAACCCTTATTATTTTCATCTATTTCCCCTTTATTTCCCGTTGTATTTCCATCCATATTTAACATTTACTACCAAAAACCCACCATATCGTTGTCTTATTGCCTGCTACAGTGTCTTTGTTTTCATTGTTTTTTGTGTATGGTGCAACATGTCACCATCTTGCAAGGTTATGGTGCATTGTGTGCGTTCCCTGTGACCCTTAGACGTAATATATAGTGTTCATCCATACACTAAAATACCTTATATATAATTAACCTCAATGTATGGGATCTGTTATTGTTTTCTCGTATTAATGGGAGACGGACGTGATTTTGTTGTAGTTTCCCTTAAAAAGCTGAGGCAAGGGTGTGGAGGTGAGCGTTTTCTATGATGGTTTTGCGTGTTAAAGAGAACGGGTCTTGCGTGCACGTGTATTGATTGCAAAAAGGTGGAAACAAGTGAAGGTTGATCGATAATTGTGACTGTTTATTTACTTTGGTTGTTGTTGTTCTTCTTCTTCTTCTTCTTCTCTCTTGTTATCTGTATGCTTTTTCTCTCTCTCTCTCTCTCTCTCTCTCTCTCTCTCTCTCTCTCTCTCTCTCTCTCTCTCTCTCTCTCTCTCTCTCTCTCTCTCTCTCTGTGTGTGCGTGCGTATGTGCATTTATAAAGATAATGATTACACTTATATATTTAATCAATTACTTTATTTATTTATTTATTTTATTTTTTCACATAAAACATTTGGTGACATTTTCTTTTTTCATTTCTAGTTTTCTTTTTTTTTTCTCTTTTCTTTTCTTTTTTTTTCTTCTTTTTTTTTCCTTTTTTTATGGAAAGAGTTGGAAGCGGAACTGATGACAATTGTTGAGAGAGAGAGAGAGAGAGAGAGAGAGAGAGAGAGAGAGAGAGAGAGAGAGAGAGAGAGAGAGAGAGAGAGAGAGAGAGAGAGAGAGAGAGAGAGGGGTTAGGAATGGGGGGTTGGTGGGGGGGTCATTTCCTGTATCCCCCCAATTGTGTCAAATATTTCCTGCCTTCCTCCTCCTTCCTCCTTCCTTCTCTTTCCTCTGTTTCTGCCTTCCTCTCTCTCTCTCTCTCTCTCTCTCTCTCTCTCTCTCTCTCTCTCTCTCTCTCTCTCTCTCTCTCTCTCTCTCTCTCTCTCTCTCTCTCTCTCTCTCTCTCTTTCTTTCTCTCTTTTCCCTGGAACGCTGGAAAGTTTAGAAATTGAACAATTATTACTATTATTATTATTATTATTATTATTATTATTATTATCAGTAGTAGAATTGTTGTTGTTGTTGTTGTTGTTGTTGTTGTTGACGGTGGGAATGTATTCTTTACTCAAAAGAAAATGATACGAACTTTGTCTTGTCATTGTCTTTATATATTTTTTTGTTCTATTAGATAACACACACGCACACACACATACACACACACCTGGGGGCGCCGCCTGACCTGTGGTGATGGTTTCAGGTCCGAGGCGAGGGTGGCGGCGCCCCTACAAGCAGAAGCAGACGGCGTGTCTGCGGGGCTCAACCATGGGGGCGGCGACGGCGGCGGCGGCAGCAGCGGAGGCGGCGGCGGCGGCGTTGGTGGTGATGGCGGCGGGGCTGCGGCGGGAGACTGGTTGACGCGGCTGGAGGCTGAGGTGGAGGAGAAGGTGAAGGTGGTAGAGGTGGAGTGTGATGGTGTGGTGGTGAGCGAGGCGGAGCGGCAGGGTGGTGGTGGTGGTGGTGGCGAGGGCCAGGGTGTGGAGGAGGGTGATGGTGATGGTGGTGGGGATGGCGTGGCCAGGGTGGGGGGCCAGAGTGACGGGGGTGTGTGGGTGGGCTTGTTAGGGAGCCACAGCCCCGTGGACGTGTTCGTGGCGGGCGTGGTGGACCTGCAGCAGGGTTGGGGGGCGGGGCAGGCCTGGCAATGGGCGGCAGGGTGGGTGGTGGTTGGCGTGAACCTCACCGTCACGGAGCGACTCCCGCCCCTGGTGGTGGGTCGCGGCACCCTGCCTCCCCTGCCGCCCCGCGTGTCCTCCCTGGCAGCACCTTGCCGCGCCGCCGGGGGCAGACCGGGCAATGCGTTCGCCCAGTGGCTGGCGGAGCAGGACCTCAGGTTCGTGCGTGAGGGCAGGCGCGTGGCCGTGGTGGTGCCGCAGGGCTGGCTGCCACACACGCACACACACACGCACACACCACCGGGCCTGCACGCAACCACACTCACAGCCGTGCCCAGGCATGCCCACCCAATGTGTGGCGGCGGCCTGGCACGGCACATACGGCGGCAGTACGTGCAGCTGAAGCAGGCCAGGACGGGGGGCGTGGGTGGCGCGGCGCCCCTGGACGTGCTGTACGGCGTGGTGGTGGCGTGGGCAGCACTCACCCCGCAGCACATCAGGCACGCCTTCAAGGCCTGTGGCGTGCCCTTGGTGCCGCCCCCGGATGATACCACGCCCGAGGAGACCCCAGCTGTACCGCCACACCTGCAGCAGGTGTGGGCGGCGCTCACCACGCTGCGCACACACCTCACCGCCACGCCCAACGCACAAGAAGCCTTTGGCAACCTGGCGGCGGTGCACGCATTCTGCCGCGCCCACACCCAAGCCCACACACTACCTGACGCCCCGCCTCAACGACCCCTCAAACTATCCTGTGAGGGGGGTGAAGGGGGGAAGCCTGGCCTGGGGCGGGGGCAGGGGGAGGGGGGGCGGGGGACACTTGATGACAGGATCACTAAGAGGTGATTCGATTCCAAGTGTCATGGCGGCCACGGGAAGGTGTGGTGGTGGTGGTGGTGGTGGTGGTGGTGAGTGTGTTGATGTTGTGGTGCTGATGTGGTGCTGGTGATGTTGTCATTACCTCAGCCAAAAGGGTGATGTCTTTGGTTCGCCTTTGTTTGTTTGTTTGTTTTTGTAAGTGCCTCGTCCCCGGTAATAAGTACTTGATTAGAGGTCACGGGTCATTAGAGGTCACGAGGTCACGTTTAGAATGAGTAAGAGAGAGAGGGATTCTGGGTCGCGTCAGCTACTTGGTGAGAGGGGAAGCACTCACTCTCTCGGTAACCTTAGCAGGACTAAAACTTTATGATGTATAAATACCTAGTTGAGGGTATTACTTAATGGTCTTTAATCATGTCTAAGGACCATCAGCAGCTTGTTAACGTCTGTGATTAAGTTCAAAGTGTAATTATGATGAATATTATATAAAAAATTTGGTTGAATATTTGTGATTTATTTACACTCGTTATTGATTTACTTATTTATTCATTATTTCAGTATGTGTGTGTGTGTGTGTGTGTGTGTGTGTGTGTGTGTGAGAGAGAGAGAGAGAGAGAGAGAGAGAGAGAGAGAGAGAGGAGAGAGAGAGAGAGAGAGAGAGAGAGAGAGAGAGAGATATCATGAACCTATTACATGGTATTTCCTTATTAGTCACACCTTGCCCATCCCTCCCCTCCTCCACCCTCAATGCCAGGTGAATCTTGCTCCCCCAATCACAGGTGTGCATAGGGAGGGGTGATAACTGCATACTCATCCTTACTTCCCCTTACCTTGCCCTCTTCCCCTCTTTCCCTCCCTTATATTTACCTTTTTCGCTAACATTTCAAGATATATGAATCAAATAACATTAATACTTTATATTGTGGTAGGTCATCTCTATGTATTTTTGTCATATGAGACCAGCATCAGCCAGTAAAGTTAAATAATGGTTATTTCATGATTGTTATTAGGCAAGCAAGGGTGAAATACAGTTTGATTTTATAGTAATCAGGAAAATAAGTCCAGATTCGTGTTCAGCATGACCGAAAACATCATTGTACCAATTTTCATGAGATTCGGAGGTGTGAAAATTTTCATGAAATTTTGTAGGGTACACCCTTAGATTTTTTTTGATAAATCATATATTTTGAAATAACTCAAAATGTATGGGGTTTACGTAAAAAACGTAGAGAACATAAATGAAAGAGCAGGAGACGCTCGTTCAATTCAATTAAATTGGAAAATAATTAAAGATGTAGGAGTGTAAAGTATTATGCATTAATTTTTTTCACACTATTTGAATTTTCTTCATAAATATTAGTTATTGGAAAGATGATGACGGTAGACGATATTCATTATCAAACTCCATAACTTTACTTCCATACAACTTTCCTGTAGAACTAATATTTACGTAGTAAAATCGGAAAAAACTTTTTCGACCTCAATTCTGGTGGAATTTTACGGACCACAAAATGGAAAATGCAAATATTATAGTAATGATAAAACTAATTCCAGATTCGTGATCAGCATGCACGAGAACCCCTTGGTACCAATTTTCATGAGTTGTGTTGAAATATTAACAAAACCTTAACCTCACCTCTTGGCTGAAATCATGTTATTTTGAATAACTCGAAAAATATGAGGTTTACGTCAAAAATGTATAGAAGAGTAAAGAAAGAGTAAGAGACGTGCATTCTTTTGTTCTGTAGTGAAATGGAATTGGAATGTAAGTATAAATGTAGGAATGTGAGAAGTATCTTAATTCGCTAACAGTTTAAGAAATGGAAACCAAATAACATTGATACGTTATATTGTGTAGATTTAGGGTTGGTTAGGTTAGGTTTACATGTATTTTTGTTATATGAGACCAGCATCAGCTAGTAAGTTAAATAATAATAAGGAGGAGGAGACGTGAACGGAGAGATGAAA
>JAPQNM010000015.1:2188314-2195814 GCA_029783475.1 Metacarcinus magister | reverse complement strand
TTATTATTATTAGTAGTAGTAGTAGTAGTAGTAGTAGTAGTGACTCATTTTAATTGCTGTTTTCCTCCTCTTCCTCTTCCTTCTTCTCCTCCTCCTCCTCCTCCTCCTCCTCCTCCTCCTCCTCCTCCTCCTCCTCCTCCTCCTCCTCCTCCTCCTCGTCTACAAACAAGCTGCATATCTTTAAATCAATATTTTCATCCCTAGAGATAGCTAATTTCACACACACACACACACACACACACACACACACACACACACACACACACACACACACACACACACACACACACCTATGACGTCATCACCTCGCTACGTCATTGATCAATACGTCATTTCATTGGCTACTTGACCGACCAATCAGGAGCTAGCTCTCTCTCTCTCTTCTCTCTCTCTCTCTCTCTCTCTCTCTCTCTCTCTCTCTGTCTCTCTCTCTCTCTCTCTCTCTCTCTCTCTCTCTCTCTCTCTCTCTCTCTCTCTCTCTCTCTCTCTCTCTCTCTCTCTCTCTCTCTCTCTCTCTCTTTATGTTTCCCTTTATTGTGTGTCAGCTGTTGAGAGAGAGAGAGAGAGAGAGAGAGAGAGAGAGAGAGAGAGAGAGAGAGAGAGAGAGAGAGACACAGTTCGTGACCTGCTAGACAATGTAAACAAAAGCGAATAGTAATGATCTCTCTCTCTCTCTCTCTCTCTCTCTCTCTCTCTCTCTCTCTCTCTCTCTCTCTCTCTCTCTCTCTTTCTCTTTATTTAAACAACGATCTTTACATATTAATTCAGTTAGTTTAAAGGTTAGTTTGGGTAAAGATGACCGACTCTCTGAAGCATCTATCTTAAAGCTAACCTAACCTAACCTAACTTAACCTAACCTAACCTAACCTAACCTAACTTAACCTAACCTAACCTAACCTAACCTAACCTAATACACCTTAAATATATATACAGTAAATGGCTCTCTCTCTCTCTCTCTCTCTCTCTCTCTCTCTCTCTCTCTCTCTCTCTCTCTCTCTCTCTCTCTCTCTCTCTCTCTCTCTCTCTCTCTCGCAAGTACGATAATGTTGAAAAACCGTACGATTGATAACATTCTTGACACACTTACCCACATCAACTCGGCCTACGATACCACCCCTTTAAGGCACGCAAAGGGGGGGGGGCTAAGGGGAAGGGGAAGGGGGGCCGTACCTCCTCTACTTTAACCTTGTCCCCCTTATCCCTCCTCTTCCTCCTCCTCCTCTTCCTCTTTGGTATCTCCCTTCTCCCTTCCCTGTTCTCTCTCTCTCTCTCTCTCTCTCTCTCTCTCTCTCTCTCTCTCTCTCTCTCTCTCTCTCTCTCTCTCTCTCTCTCTCTCTCTCTCTCTCTCTTTCTCTCACTCTCTTACTCCACTTCTTTAAAAGCTTCCCACATCTTCCTCTCTCTCTTTTTTTTTCTCTCTCTCTCTCTCTCTCTCTCTCTCTATCTCTCTCTCTCGTGGGTAAGCTCTCTTTATGTCCTTATCTCTTTACTGTTTGTGTATTAATAGTAGTAGTAGTAGTAATAGTAGTAGTAGTAGTAGTAGTAATGATAATAATAATAATACGTATAGTTCAAATTTTCTGTAAAAGTCTACGGTGACGCCCAACCACATTTCATTTACCCTAGACATATTTATCTAAGCGTCGCTCTCTCTCTCTCTCTCTCTCTCTCTCTCTCTCTCTCTCTCTCTCTCTCTCTCTCTCTCTCTCTCTCTCTAGCTTTTTCTATTTCTATCTCTCCCTTCCTTCCTTCCATCCTTCCTTCCTTCCTTTCTTCCCAACCTTCCCGCCTCCTTTCCTCCCTCCTTTCCTCCCTGTCTCCTTTCTTCCTCCCCTTCCTAAGCAGCTGCTCCCCTCGTTTCCCTTCCACCTTATCAAATATTTAAACACAAAGATCGAAGTGAAAGAGGAAGACATGTTTTAGCGGGAACCAATTTTCGCTTTCAGTGCGCAGCAGAAAAATGTTAAATATAGTGACAGCGAAATATGTTTACTATAAATATTTTTGTTGTTATTAAATGTGTATATATATATTTTTATTTTTATTTTTTATATGAAAGATTTGTTCGGCTTTGAAAGAAAATAGAATATATGGTTTTTTTTTTAAATGGCTTTAAAGAAAATGGTGATTGGAAAGTTATCGAAAAATGGTTTTGTAAATAATAGAAAAATTTAGAAAAAAACAAAGAAAATGGATGAATTTAAACGGAAACTATTGAAAAAAAATTATATATATATTTCGAGAGAGAGAGAGAGAGAGAGAGAGAGAGAGAGAGAGAGAGAGAGAGAGAGAGAGAGAGAGAGAGAGAGAGAGAGAGAGAGAGAGAGAAAGAAAGAGAGAGAGAGAGATTGATAGTAGTAGTAGTAGTAGTAGTAGTAGTAGTAGTAGTAAAAGGAGAAAGAAGAAGAAGAGGAGGAGGAGGAGGATTAAGATATTTCCCCTCACCTTCCCCTCACCTTCCCCTCACCTTCCCCTCAGAGAACAGGTAAACTTGAACACTAATTAAACATGGTGGGGGTGGACATGCCTCCCATCTCCCCACCCTACCCCAAAGACCCCAACTACAACATGAGGGGAGGTGAGGGGAGGCGATTCTCTACGTGGGGATTTGAGGAAGACAACTCGGCCTGGTTGGTGGGGATGAGGGGCCGGGGGGGGAGTAGGGGAAGTGGGGAGGAAGAAAATAACAATGGGGGTGACTATTTCCCCACCACAATCCGTCCCTTTCGTTCCCTCACCTCCTCCCCATCCCCTCCTTCCCCTTCCCCTCCTCCTTCCCCTCTCTTCATCCCCTTTCCTCCTCTCCGTAGCCCCTCCCCATCCCCTTTCTCTCCAACGCACGCTTCCTCCATCACTCACTCCCCAACTCTCTCCTCTACGTTGAGAGAGTTTTCCCCATTTCCCTCACCCTCTCTCTCCCCTTCCCCTCCACCTCTCCACGACCCATCACCATCATTATTCCCTTCCTCCCCTTCCCATTCCTCATCTAAAACCTTGTGTAATCCCTTCCCCTCACCTTCCCCTTCCCCTCCCCTCATTCCTACCCTTCCCCTCACCTTGCCCTCGGAGTTAGTGCCCCTGGGGTGCCACAGGAGGAGGCCAGTTAGTCGTGGCCTCCTCACACGGTGCCACCTGCCGAGGGGAGTGCCAAGCCTACCCAGTGCCATCTCCCCTCACCCTCGGCGCCCCCTAACACCCCGCCCCCCCCTGGCACTTACCTGCGAAGGGCCACGAGGGGAAAGTGAAGCACGTGGTCCTTCCTTCTTCACGGATCTGTGTAGTCTGTGGCCCGACCTCATTGTACGGTAGGTATTTATTTCCCCTCTTTTTTCCCCTCTTTTTTTCCCTCTTTTTCCCCTCATTTCCCTCTTTTTTCCCTCTTTCCCTCTCTGCTGACTCTCCTCTCACTCCCTAGGTAAGGTCAATCACCCTCTCGTATCACTTTCCCCTCTCCTCCCTCCCTCCCTCTCCTCCCCCCTCCCTCTCTCCCCTCATTTTCTCTTGACTGGGCAGGGAATAGAAGAAAGAAAGGGAGGTGGGGAGACACTACCTCTTCCCCTCACTCTCTCTCCCCTCCCCTACTCTCCCCTCCTCCACTTTCTTATTGACCCCTTAACCCCCCCACCCAACCCACAAAAACCAGTGACGCATGATCCCTTTCCCCTCCCCTCCCCTCTTCTCCCTCTCTCCCTTCCCCTTCCTCTCCCCATTCCCCTCCCATTTCCCCTCTTCTCATAACACTTCCCCTTCCCCTCACTCCCCAGGTTGGCTCATGACATCACACTTGAAACCCCGTCCCCAGAAGATGCCCCGGACCCCCCAGACCCCCCCAGCAGTAAGCAGGAGGCAGCAGGGGGCGCTGAGGGGAAATGCTGCACGGATGAAGACCATTGTTGCCCCCAGCTTGTAGGGGAGCAAACGCAGGGGCTCGTACCCAACCAACCCACCACGCCCCCTGGCCTCCCCCCGGGTATGCAATCGTGCCCCAGCCCTATCTGTGGCAGCCCTGGACCACGTAAACCTAACCCCAATCCTCCCCTCCCCCAGTCAGGCCCCCCCAGCATGGACAGCGTGGGGAGTGGGGAGATGGGGGATGTCAGTGGTGGGGAGTTCTTTGCAGGGGAGATGGAGGACCTAGATGGGGGTCGCAGCTCCCCTCAAGATGGTGAAGGGGAGATGGAGGGGGAGGAAGACCCCCCCGATGCCTCCTCCTGGGACCCGCGACCTGGAGAGAGGAAAAGACGGCGGCTTCCTGAGATTCCTAAGAACAAGAAGTGTGAGTACTCTATATTGTGTAACTCTCTCTCTCTCTCTCTCTCTCTCTCTCTCTCTCTCTCTCTCTCTCTCTCTCTCTCTCTCTCTCTCTCTCTCTCTCCATTGATTTTCCCTCATAATTCTGTCTCTCTGTCTCTCTCACACACACACACACACACACACACACACGTAAGCTGACACGCCCCTGAGGGAGAGAGAGAAAAAAAAAAAACACTAAAAAAAACAAGACTTGGCAACTCAACTTGGCGGTGCATGATAGGCGTTTGTGCGACCAATGAACGGCCGTGTCTGCTGAGGACGAGCGTTGATTGGTGCACTGTCTGTCTGTGTGTCTGTGTGTGTGTGTGTGTGTCTGTCTGGAACCAAATATATACACTAAAGAAGATAATACAACTGTCTCTGCCCCACCCTGTATAAACTCTTTTTGCCTCACCCTGTATTAACCTCATTTGACCTACTCCTTCCCCTCTTTTTTTTCCCCTCCTCACTTTCCTCTCTTTTCCTCTCTTTTCCTCACTTTTTTCCTCACTTTCCTTCTTTTCCTCTCTTTTTCCCTTCACTTTTCCCTTCTTTTCCCTCTTTTTCCCCCATTTTCCCCTCTTTTTCTATTATTTTCCTCTCTTTTTCTCCTCTTTCCCTATATTTTCCCCTTATTTTCCTTATTTTCCCTTATTTTCCCTTTATTTTCCCCTTCCTTCCCCCTCTTTTCTTACTCCCCTCACCACCCACGCCTTGCTATGACGTAATTTATCCCCTCTTTCTCTTCCCCTCCCCCTCCATGTATTGACGTAAGCTATCCCCCCTTCCCCTCCCTTCCCCTTCCCCTCCCTCCCTTCCCTTCCCTTCCCCTCACTTCCCCCACCCATCTCCCCTTACGTCATCCCCTTTATCCCCAAACCTCCCATTTGTACCCTCTCCCCTCCCCTCCCCTCCCTTCCCCTCCCCTCCCCTCCCTTTCCCTCCCTTCCTCTCCTCCCCCACGCGTGTAGATAATTCTAACCCATTAATTTGAAGATACCAGTGAGAGAGAGAGAGAGAGAGAGAGAGAGAGAGAGAGAGAGAGAGAGAGAGAGAGGTAGGTTGTAGGAAACTTTAAACAACCTCAATATTCAGTCCGCGTCCAACCTCTGTCCACACCTCCTCCTCCTCCTCCTCCTCCTCCTCCTCCTCCTCCTCCTCCTCCTCCTCCTTGTTGTATTATAGTATTGTGTTACTTGTTTTTGCTATTGTTCAGTAACCATAGAAACAGAGAGAGAGAGAGAGAGAGAGAGAGAGAGAGAGAGAGAGAGAGAGAGAGAGAGAGAGAGAGAGAGAAAGAGAGAGAGGGGGAGAGAGTGTGTGTGTATTGGTCTCACCTCTCACCTATCCAGTGTTATCTCTCTCTCTCTCTCTCTCTCTCTCTCTCTCTCTCTCTCTCTCTCTCTCTCTCTCTCTCTCTCTCTCTCTCTCTCTCTCTCTCTCTTTCTTTGAGTCTTCCTTCAAAATTGCTGTTACATTTTCTTTTAGGAGGAAATTTATACCGTTTTCTGTGACCTACTAATGGGTTTTATTTCCTGGGAGTCGTTTTCTATGTCTTTCCTGTCTAGGTGGGTTTTTTGAGAGTGACTCATTTCCTCCTCCTCCTCCTCCTCCTCTTGTTTCCCTTTCTCCTCCTCTTCTTCCTCCTCTTCCAGCCTTCCATTGTACTATCCTTTCTCTAATTCAAGTAGTTAGTGTAGAGAAGTTATATCAAACAGCCTTAGCAGGACCCTAGGGTATGTTGTTGTTTGTGTTCCCTTATATTCCCTTGTATTCCTCCTCCTCCTCCTCCTAACACACACTCCCCCATTCCAGCGTTCAGCACAGCCACTATACTAGCACTACGCACACCCAACCTGGCAGAGGAGCTGCAGGAGGCGGAGTCAGGCGTAGCATCCCGCAGCAGCACCCCAGACGGCGCCGCCCTTCAGACAACCTCACCCCACCACCACGCCCACGCTGCCGCTGCCGCCGCCGCCGCCGCTAACCCCATTCTTGTGTTGAAGTGCCACGCCTTCGTCAGGGGTGAGAGAGAGAGAGAGAGAGAGAGAGAGAGAGAGAGAGAGAGAGAGAGAGAGAGAGAGAGAGAGAGAGAGAGAGAGAGAGAGAGAGAGAGAGAGAGAGAGAGAGAGAAAGAGAGAGAGAGAGAGAGAGAGAGAGAGAGAGAGAGAGAGAGAGAGAGAGAGAGAAAGAGAAAGAGAGGGAATGAGAGAGAACAATGACCCCATGCAATATAAATTCACGTTGACTATAATTATATAACGGATGCA
Source organism: Metacarcinus magister (assembly GCA_029783475.1). NCBI lineage: Eukaryota > Metazoa > Arthropoda > Malacostraca > Decapoda > Cancridae > Metacarcinus > Metacarcinus magister. Next base: position 2,189,251 of record JAPQNM010000015.1, on the reverse strand, counting down.
GTTAGAGAAAGTTCCTTCATTATTCATATACAAACACATACTCAACTCCCCTTTCCTCCCCTCCCCCTTCCCCTTCCCCTTCCCCTTCTCCTTCCCCGCCAGCAGATGACAGCACCTCCCCAGACTGTGAGCTGCGTCTTCCTGTCACTGATATAGACTCCGGACACTCGACTCAGCACTCTCCTGATGGACCCAAGTCGATGTCCCCGCTAGCCACGGCCAATGGTACGTAAGGGGAAGTCAGGGGAATGGAGGGGAAATGAGGGGGAAAAAGGAGGGAAGTGAGGGAGAAAAAGGTAGAAAATAAGAGGAATTAAGTTATAAGATGTTTTAGATTGTATATTATGTTTTAGGGAGTGAGTAGAAGGGATGAAAATAAGAAAAAAAATGAATAGAATTAAGTCCTCTATACTCTTCCTTTCCTTTCCTAACCTAACCTTTAACTAACACCCCTTCCTTCATCCCCTCCTACAGGCTCACTCTCCCCAGGCTCCCCCAGTAGCGGCGGGGTCCCGTTCTCACAGCTGGGGCTTCTGGAGGCAACACATCGGGGACTTTACAGGTTCATTCCGAGACATCACGACGAGGTTCACATTGAGATTGGTGACCCGATCTATGTGCAAAGGGAGGCTGACGATCTGTGGTGTGAGGGTAGGTGTTGGGGGGGTGGGGGTGTGTGTATGGGTGTGTGTAGGTGTGGGGGGGTAGGGTAGGGGTGTGTGTGGGTATGTGGGTAGGGGTGTGTGTGTGTAGTGGTGTAAGGTTTGAAGGAAGGAAAGGAAGGGTATTAAGTTAGGGTGTTTCTGGGGTGAGGGGATAGTGTGAGGGGAAAGGGGTGACGGGTGTGTGAGGGTAGGGTGTGTCTCTCCTCTATCTCCCCTCTATCTCCCCTCTATCTCTCCCTCTATCTCCCCTACAGGTGTTAATCTAAGAACGG
>JAPQNM010000015.1:2145814-2183314 GCA_029783475.1 Metacarcinus magister | reverse complement strand
AATATGGTACCGGCCAAGGGAAAATAAAAATAGGTCTAAAAAAAATAATAATAAATTCCGCTTATCGCCAGACCCTGTAAAGAGGACAGTAGGAGAGAGAGAGAGAGAGAGAGAGAGAGAGAGAGAGAGAGAGAGAGAGAGAGAGAGAGAGAGAGAGAGAGAGAGAGAGAGAGAGAGAGAGAGAGAGAGAGAGGCAAGGGTGGAGGTCCAATTTAGCGTTTAATTATAATGGTAGTAATGATATGATGGTAGTTAAAAGTGTGAGTGAAGCAGCGAAGCAATGAGTGAGTTGTTTCAGTTGCTTCATAAATAAGAGAAATTTAATGAGTCGTTATGCAAAGTCGCGTTAAAACAAAAGAAAAACGGAAAATATATAATAAAAAATAGATGAAAATAGTTACGTACTTGCTTAAAGAGAATAGTGTTTGAAATATTATTAAGTGAGGATAGTTGTTCAGACACACACACACACACACACACACACACACACACACACCCCTTTCCCTCGTGTTACCTGTGTGTAGAGAGACGTAACGAAGCTAATTAGAGAAAGTGAGATAAACTACATGATACTTACCTGTGATTCTCTCTCTCGCTCTCTCTCTTTCGCTCTCTCTCGCTCTCTCTCTTTCACTTATATCACACGAACCAAACAATAAATAAATAAATAAATAAATAAACACGACAATAATACTTTCTTTTTATTTTATTCTCTTTTTATCATTACACTTTACCATCTGTCTGTGTGTGTGTGTGTGTGTGTGTGTGTGTGTGTGTGTGTGTGTGTCTGTTTGTGTGTCTATTTGAACGTTGCACAAATCACTCTTATAACGACCTTGTAATTCGGTTGTTTTGGACACACACACACACACACACACACACACACACACACACATTAGGTCAAACATTTCCTTCTGTCTTGCCGCTGTAGGAGTGAGGCGTCGAGACCCAAGGATACCACCACATCCTTGGCTCGAGTAATAGTCTTGGGTGTAGGACTCTGCAGCTTAGACAACAGCCAAAGGATCTCTGGGGAAGGAAGGCAAGGATGGACGATTAGGGGAAAGGTAGGGAGGAAGGACACGAAGGAGGGAGAATGAGGAAGAATAAGTAAGTTTTTTTTAGTCATTATCTTCTACCCAACACACACAACACTGTTTCCTTCATCATTATGTTTGTATAAGAGTAAGTATTTATTCACCAGTGTGGTACAAGTTGAGGGGAAGGTTTTGACACTGCCAGAAGAGGGCGTAGTATTGGTAGTCAGTGTCCAGGATCAGGTACTCCCCGCGTAGGACTGGAATAAAGGGTATAATTTTACATCTTCATCATAATGGCGTCTGTTTATGAAAGAAAATGGCATCTGCACCTCGTTTAACACCCTACTTTTGGTCATAGAAAACATTTGATAGCTTCTAAATTAACCTAACATAACATGACTTATATTAACCACACACACACACACACACACACACACACACACACACACACACACACACACACACACACACACACACACACATACGTACATGGAAGGTTAGGTCGTCTTACAACATAATAAAATCTTCCTGGTTCCTCCTCATCAAGCGTGATCCCGTTTTCTATATCGAATGGATTACCTCTGAAAAAACGATACCAAAATAACCATCAGTAGAGCAGCAGCAGCAGTAGTAGTAGTAGTAGTAGTAGTAATAGTAATAGTAGTAGTAGTAGTAGTAGTAATAGTAATAGTAATAGTAATAGTATAGTTATCCTTACTGTTTGTCTTGCCACGCCACCTTTATGAAGTATCCTTTGTCTTTCTCAAACACAAAGTGGTCCACCCAACAGGTTCCTAAAAGTTCCTCGAAGCTCACAAAGGTACGAGCCACTTCATACCACGACCCTAGGAACTGTGCGAGGAGGAGGAGGAGGAGGAGGACGGGGAGGAGGAGGAGGAGGAGGAGGAGGTTAACGTTTGGAGTAAAAAGAAAACAAAAATTGGGTGTTATTATTATGAAAGACAGTGTTGCAATAATAATAATAATAATAATAATAGTAGCAGTAGTAGTAGTAGTAGTAGTAGGAGGTCGTACTCACTCTGTCGGGTTCAAAGTGTTTCATGGGAGGGATGGCAGGACAAGGCCCCTTCATTAACATCTGTGCTGCCCCGCCTCCCACCTGCACGAGCACGAGCACGAGCACGAGGAAGGGAAGGCAGCCACGGAACACTAACATTGTACACTACACCTGTAAACAAAGGTAGAAAACAACTAATTAATGTCACACCTACATTAACGTAAATAAAAAACTAATTAACTAACTAACGACCAATGTAAAAACAAAACTGAACTGAAAATAATTGTACAATACATCTGTACAGGACGGAGGGAAGGAGAGGGGGAAGGGAGGAGGGGGAAGGCTAGTTAGTAGTGGTGATGTACAAGACGTGCTGCGTTTATGTTGGCGTGGAATGATGGGTTGACAGGTATAAGTGACACATGTTGCAACACACACACACACACACACACACACACACACACACACACACACACACACACACACACACACACCACGCGTAGTGAATACAGATGTAAAATTACCTTGTATGTGGACCTATGGGAAGAGGCGAGCGATCTAAACACGACCAGTGACGGAGGCAAACACACACACACGCACACACACGCACACTAAATTGGTGCTTGCTGGGACGCACAGTGTGAGGGAGGGGGAGGAGGAGGCATGAAGGAGGGGGGAAGAAAGAGGGGTGTGAGCCAGTTCAAAGTAGGAGGAAGACCAGATGTTTTGGGGGGAAGGAGGGAGAGAAGGAGGGCTGAGCAGGTGTAACTTTCTCTATTCATACTTAGACTTGTTGATGTATGAGTATTAGATAAGATGTATTACTTATTATTACTACTACTGCTACTACTACTACTACTACTACTACTATACTACTACTACTACTATACTACTACTACTACTGTCGCGGTAATGGATACAGAAATACCTCCACGAATTCAATTAAATTTATTGTGTGTTGCAAGTCATTTCTGATATATATATTTTTTTATAGATATTGTCTGTTTTTTTGTGTGGATTCTGTTCCAACCACAGCCATTACTACTACTACTACTACTACTACTACTATACTACTACTACTACTACTACTACTACTACTACTACTAACTGACACACACACATCTCATCTCATCTCATCTCTTCTTTCTAGTCTAATTTCTAACTCGTCCCAGGTCGACAATAGATCCGGTTCCCACGCCTGTATCTTCTCCAAACCGGTAGTATATCCGATCTTACAAAAAATATAAATAAAACGAAACCTAAAAAGAAAAATGTGACCGGTTTTCTGAGATATTTGAAACTTGATTATTTTATTATACGCGAAGCAGGATTTATTTATTTTTTTTAACGATCCATAATATTAAGTTTTTATAAATTCAACAGTAAACCTTATGTCTTATGTTCAAATAGTCACCGTTACCCGCAAAGAATATGAGATGCGTAGCTTGGCCTCAGAATAACAAGTAGATTACAGTAGATGAAGTGAAAGTAGAAGAAGTTTCACCTGTTACGCCTCTCTCCATCCCTCCCTCCATTTCTCCCTCCCTCCCTCCCTACCTCTTTCTCTCTCTCTCCCTGACTATATAATAATTCAACCTCCCTGCCTCCCTCCCTCGTTCCCTCTCCCTTTCTCTGTTATAGGTTTGTTTGCCTCCGTCACTAGCGGTCGTGTTTTTCTCTCGTCCCGTCCTTACCCAGACAAGGTATTTTTTTTTACATCTTCCTTCCTGCATTTTATTCATTCGGTTATTCATTCATTTGTGTTGACTTTACTGTGAATCTTCTCTCCCCTTTTTTTTCTTTTTCTTTATATATTTTGTTGATTATTTTCAGTTTTTTTTTTTTCATTGGTCGTTCGTTAGTTAAGTTTTTATTTTCGTTAATGTAGGTGTGACATTAATTAGTTTTTTTCTACCTTTGTTTACAGGTGTAGTGTACAATGTTAGTGTTCCGTGGCTGCCTTCTCGTGCTCGTGCTCGTGCTCGTGCAGGTGGGAGGCGGGGCAGCACAGGTGTTAATGAAGGGGCCTTGTCCTGCCATCCCTCCCATGAAACACTTTGAACCCGACAGAGTAAGTACGACTTTACATTAATATTATTGCAGCAGTCTTACATAATTACAACAAACATTTATTTTACCACAAAACGCTAACCACCACCTCCTCCTCCAACAGTTCCTAGGGGCGTGGAATGAAATTGAACGTTATTTTGTGTCCTACGAGCAAATTCTTGGAACTTGTTGGGTTGAGAATTACCTCTTCAATCCCAAACGAGGCTACTTCACAAAGCTTGAGTTCCAGGACAAACTGTAAGTCTATTACTAATACTACTTAATACTACTGGGTGTTAGGTGGTTCTGTGGTAATTGTTTTAATACTGTTTTAATACTAGTTAGGTCTGGGTGGTTCTGTGGTGCTGTGTTCGGCTCGTGATGTAAAGTTTGTGAGTTTGATCCTGGGACACGGCTGCTACTGGGTGAGAGGGGCAGCGCTCTCTCGTCCACCCTAGCAGGAGTCTATGATCTATTGATACCTAGTTCAGGGGGATTATTAATTTTAATCATTATTGTTGTTATTTCAGAGGTAACATCGGTAACATAGAAAACGGGATTATGTTCGACAAGAAGCAGCCGGGGAGACTTCGCTATGTTGTCCAGCAACCTAACCTGCCTTGTACGTGTGTGTGTGTGTGTGTAAGGGAGTGTATGCATAAGTTATATAATCGAATATTGCCATAACTTCATCACTACAACTAAAACTACTACTACTACTACAACAACTACTACTACTACTACTACATATTTTCCAGTCCTGCGCGGGGAGTACCTGCTTCTGGACACTGACTACGAATACTACGCCCTGGCCTGGCAGTGTCAAAACCTTCCCCTCAACTTGTACCACACTGGTAAATAAATACTTACTCTTATACAAACATAATGATGAAGGAAACAGTGTTGTGTGTGTTGGGTAGAAGATAATGACAAAAAAAAACCACTCATTATATCTCATCGTAGCTTATTTTTCATTATTCTTCCTCATTCTCCCTCCTTCGTGTCCTTCCTCCCGACCTTTCCCCTAATCGTCCATCCTTGCCTTCCTTCCCCAGAGATCCTTTGGCTGTTGTCTAAGCTGCAGAGTCCTACACACAAGACTATTACTCGAGCCAAGAATGTGGTGGTATCCTTGGGTCTCGACGCCTCACTCCTACAGCGGCAAGACAGAAGGAAATGTTTGACCTAATGTGAGGTTATGTTATGTGTGTGTGTGTGTGTGTGTGTGTGTGTGTGTGTTGCTATAGTGTTGTTGTTGTAGTGTTGTTGTAGTTTTTGTAGTGAATTATATCTATATATATATTTTTTTTTTTTTTACTGTTACTAAAATAAATGATTACTTGACCAAACTCTTTGTGTAGTTTAAAAAAAAAATTCTTCTCTTCTTGTGTTGGGATTATGTATGTATTTATTTTAACTGTTTATCATTGGTGTGTGTGTGTGTGTGTGTGTGTGTGTGTGTGTGTGTGTGTGTGTGTGTGTGTGTGTTTTAGAAGGAGTGAAATCATGCATCTGTCATTTATGTAGCGTGCAGAGAGAGAGAGAGAGAGAGAGAGAGAGAGAGAGAGAGAGAGAGAGAGAGAGAGAGAGAGAGAGAGAGAGAGAGAGAGAGAACACAAAAAAATTAATAATAATGTACTGAGTCTGCAAGTCAACCTCATTTTTTTTCATCATAACACACACACACACACACACACACACACACACACACACACACATTGAGGTTAAATTCTTTGTAGAGAGTTGATTATAAGATAGGATTTGTAGGTCTGATCTAATCTCTCGTCCTTAGAACCGGATTCATTGTCGATCCCGCGGGCGTTAGAAATCGGTAGTAGTAGTAGTAGTAGTAGTAGTAGTAGTAGTAGTGGTTGTGGTTGTGGTTGTGGTTGGAACAGAATTCACCACAAAAAATTACAATCTATAAAAAAAATATATATTAAGAATGACTTGCAATACATGATAAGTTTGATTGAATGCGTGGAGGTATTTGTGTCTGTATCCATTACCGTGACAGTAATAGTAGTAGTACCTAGTAGTAGTAATAGTAGTAGTAGTAGTAGTAGTAGTAGTAGTAGTAGTAGTAGTAGTAGTAATAGTAGTAGTAGTAGTAATACGTGTTATCTACTCATACATCAACAAGTCTAAGTATGAATAGAGAAAGTTACACCTGCCTACCTATTCCTCCTCCTTCCCTCCTTCCCTCCAACCCTCCTTCCCTCCCAAACATATGCTCCTCCTCCTCCTCCTCAGATCCGCCTTACTTCCCCTTTCCTCCTCCTTCTTCCTTGACTCCCTCCTCCTCCTCCCTCTTAGCACACTTTGCGTCCCACCAAGTTAGTGTGCGTGTGTGTGCGTGTTTGCCTCCGTCACTGGTCGTGTTTGCATCGTTGTCTCTCTCTCTCTCCCTCCGTCCTATAAAGGTGTACAATGTTAGTGTTCCGTAGCTGCCTTCCCTTCCTCGTGCTTGTGCTCGTGCAGGTGGGAGGCGGGGCAGCACAGGTGTTAATGAAGGGGCCTTGTCCTGCCATCCCTCCCATGAAACACTTTGAACCCGACAGAGTAAGTACGACCTGCTATCATTACGTTTATTATTATGAGGTGGTTTGGACACATGGATAGAATGGAGGAAGACTAGTTGGTGAAGAGAATACTAGACTATGATGTGATAGGTGTGAGGTGGAGAGGAACATAAAAACATAAGAAATGAGGAGACTGCAAGAGGCCAGTTGATGACCTACACGAGGCAGTTCTTATCTATAATCTCCTATCCCCCAACTCTGACTCCCTTCCCTCTCATCCTAATCCTCACTATCAACTCCTCTATGTATATATTAAATAGTGTTGGGGAGATCACACATTCCTGACGTATTCCTATGTAGCTCTCTTCCTGACTTTATATTCCTCTCTATGACTTCCTTCATCACTAGCATATTTTCTAGACCACCTCTACCCTTCCTAAAACCACTCTGTTTATCTCCGAGCACCCGAGCACCTCACACGTCCACCATCTTGCTCTTGTTCTTCTTCTTCTGTGACCTCTCCCGCTTTTGTCACGTCCGCCATCTTACTCTTCTTCTTCTGTGACCTGTTCTGTGATGTTATATCAAGTTATTACGCTTAATAGGCACTGTTTTCTCAATTATTCCACTATTCATGGTGAAGAGTGATGTGTTACTGCTCCTCCTTCCCTCAAATAGACTTAGAAAGAAAGGAAAAAGGTGTATATCCCTAGTGCTACCGTCAGCCTGTCAGCCCGCCAGCCCACCAAAACACACTCACAACACTGCCATAACACACCACACTCACCTTCATTTATATCCTTGTAGGTCGTCATGTCCTAACACTTCTTACACTGTACCTAGCACACTATAATTAACACTCTTGGATGTAAACAAATAATTACGGTGTAATTTCTCATTTTTTCATTGTATTTTCCGTTTTTCTTTGTGTTATGGTTTATTTAGGCTCTACTTTGTGTTTGAATATTTGTTTATATATGCTATTCTATGGTTTATATTGGTTTAATTTCATTATTATTGCTTTATTCTATTTTTCGGTTTTATAATTGACCTTAGAAATAAACATTTTTCATGAAATAAATACGAATCAAATATAACAAATGATTATGTAGAAAACGGGTAGGTACTTCAGACGATTTTTTAAAGTATATATAATTGCTTTCCTGTGTATAATAAAAATCTCAATTTTGGTTTAATATATACGTGACCCAGCAGTCGACACACGGCCACTATCTTAGTCTACCTGTTGAAACCTGTTCATGTTATTTACGCTTAATGGGTAATGTTTTCTTTATATCCCTCCACTATTAATGGTGAAGAATGATGTGTTACTGCTTCTCCATCACTCAAAATGACATGGAGAGGAACAGAATAGGTTTAAAACGAAGAAATATGCTCACCGTTTTAGAGGTCCTGTCTGGCTGCTAGCGGTCACAGAGGAAGGCCAAGAACGGGATGGATGAACGCTTTGAAATACAGTTGAATGGAAGAGGAATGTGTGTGGAGCAAGGAAGGATGATTGTGTGTGATAGAAGTGAATGGGTAGCAGTGGTGAATGCATGAGTAATAACACGGCATTCACGACCCTTGGAGGAGGTTCTGGTGCATCTTATAATTTTGTTTCTCTGGTAGGGTAATGACGGTCGATTACAGAGTCCAGCGCGTGATCCTACAGACTGTTAACCTTCTCATCTTCCTCCTCTAATAACAGTTCCTAGGGGCGTGGTATGAGATTGAACGTTACTTTGTGTCCTACGAGCAGTTGTTAGGGCCTTGCTGGATTGCAAACTACCTCTTTGAACCAAGCAGGGGATACTACACAAGTTTTGACTGGTAAGAATTAACCTAACCTGACCTGACCATACCATTATTATTATTATTATTACTACTATCATCATCGTTGTCTTTATTTTCAGGTTAGGCAACGTTGGCCGAATTCAGAATGGCATCACATTTGACGAGGAAGAACCAGCGAGAATATCTTATCGTTTGCAGCAACCTAACCTTCCATGTACGTGTGTGTGTGTTAGGAAGTTTATACATGTCTTATATCTTTAAATATTTGTCATTACTTCTCTACTATTACTACTACTACTACTACTTTTTTATTTACTACGACTACGACTACTACTACTTCTACTTTCAGTCGTGCAAGGGAAGTATCAGCTTCTATCGACTGATTACTACTACTACGCCCTCTTCTGGGAGTGTGTGGACCTACCTTTAGCCGTGGGACACACTGGTACGTAAATAATAATAATAATAATAATATATACTTTATTTAGTCTTGTGTAATAAAGGAAAGAAACTTGCTTTGGATTGGGCGCTTACTTCTTTCTTTATCAAGGAACATATGTACTTATAAAACTACAGAATATATACATGTGAAACTACAGTACAATACATTTATATATTTATACGCATTAGTTTGAAAATACATGATTGAATATTTTAATCTTTATTGTTAGTTCAGTCACATTTAATTAACAGTTTTGGTGAAGGAAACTGTTTTAGGTGAATCTTATAGCCTCTACTTCTCTCTACTTTCCCTAGAGATCCTTACTCTTCCTCATTCTACCTAACTCGTCTCTCCTCCCCTTTCCCCTAATTGTCCATCCTTGCCTTCCTTCCCCAGAGATCCTTTGGCTGGTGTCTAAGCTGCAGAGTCCTACACCCAAGACCTTACGTAGAGCCAAGGATGTGGTGGTATCCTTGGGTCTTGACGCCTCACTCCTACAGCGACAAGACCGAAGGAAATGTTATACTTAATGTGAGGTTATGTTGTGTGTGTGTGTGTGTGTGACTAACAGTATGATTTTTCCTCCCTCTCAATTCTAATTCAATCGATAAACTCCTCTTCTTCCACTCCTAACACACACATCAACACATACATACATACATACACACACACACACACACACACACACACACACACACGGTCTGCTAGCGTAGTGGTTAGCGCACTCGGCTCACAACCGAGGAGGCCAGGGTTCGATCCCCTGGGTGGACGGAGATTATTTGGGTGTGTCTCCTTTCACGTGTAGCCCCTGTTCACCTAGCAGTGAGTAGGTACAGGATGTAAGTCGAGGAGTTGTGACCTCGTTGTCCCGGTGTGTTGTGTGTGAGTGGTCTCGGTCCAACCCGAAGATTGGTCAGTATGAGCTCTGAGCTCTTTCCATAGGGGGACGGCCGGCTGTCTCTCGAGAGACCAGCAGCAGACTGTACAGTGAATACACACACACACACACACGCACACGCAGTCATTATGAATACTAAAACACATTATAACAAGTCTGATAACTTTATTTATATGTACAATGAGTCCAGTTCTGTGCAAAAAGGAAGAAAAAATAGCTTGCCACAAAATTTTTACCGATACAAAAAAAACAAATCTTGCGTTCAGTCAGCAGAGAACCGACGAGATTTATTTTGAGTTTTTGGCGGTAAAGAAAATAAATTGGGTTCACCTTTGACCCTCTTAAGGCGAGACACTGAGGTGGTTCTGTACTTGCTGGTCTGTTCCCTTGCAGTACAATTATATATACATACATTGGTAGAAGGAAGGGTAGGAAGGAGGAAGGAGGAGGAGAAGGAAAGGAAAGGGAGGAGGAAGGAAGGGATAGGAGAGATAAGATAGATATGTACTCCTAACTCTCAACTTTGTGCTGCTATTGTCTCTCCACTTAACACTATTTGAGGTGAAGTGGAAGTGTGTAGAAGTGTGTTGAAGAATGAACTAAAATAAAAAAAACTGTCCTCTTAAATGACTATGTACTTTTATATATTATTTTCCTTCCCTGTAGCTCATTGTTTTGATCTAGTGTTGTCGTTTTTTTCTTCATCTTCAATCAGTATGAATTAAGAATGGTAGTAGTAGTAGTAGTATAGAAATGTATAAAGTAACGATTAATTCCCTTCATACTGTAATTCACTCTATACATTTATATTCCAGAACCTACATATGTACACTGGGATACACGAGATACAAGTGAGTGCGAGATGGAAATGTAATGTGAAGGATAGATTAACAAGAGTCTGTCCTGCCAACTATCTATCTAAGAAGCGACAAAAATCTTCCCTACCTCTTCCTCCTCCTCCTTCTTCCTCTCAGTGCAAGACATCAATGTTAAGTGTAGCAGCTCATGGTATTATTAAGTTACATTTGATTTCCTTCTAACTAAACGCCACATCATGTCGGAACACTATCGCATCTTAACGTAAACAGGTTATTTCAGCGAAGAAAGTACATTTTGTTTTTCTTCGTTTAAACATATCTTGGTCAACAGAATATACGTTTAATTCATGCTAACTATAAAATGTCATAATAATTTACATATATAACCTCGTTAACTGTCACATTATTTGACGTGCAGGTTTATGTGTGTTGCGTCTGAGAAAAAAAAAACGCACACACACACACACTGGCATGATGAGGCTTTCAGGTAGAAGTGAAATAATGTAAAATGAATTAAGTGTGAAAGTGAGAGAGAAAGAGAGAAAATTACCTGTCACAATGCACCATAGAAGCACTTTTTTACGCACAATCCTGTTTCATAGCCACCAAAATTAACCTCTTCCACCACCACCACCAGTAACAATAACAATAATAATGTCTTGGCTTTTCTAGTGCTTGAGGTGCTGTCTAAAGGAGTGAGAGTGGCTACAAGAGTGCTACAGTAACTGATTGTCAAGACCGTTCGAGTGACAAGTTAATACCACACTCGAGTTAGTCTGAGTAGCAGGTTGAAGGTGGAACTCGGAGCACTACATAGCCTTAGACAGCACCTAACATACCAAGGCAAGGCAACCCAAGCTAGCATCATCCTTGCTTGTCCCTCTGATAATCTGACGCCTCTCTTAGCTACCTAGGAGTCAGTATATACAGTGTAGTATCGTGACCTTCTGACCCGACCCAACTTAGGACTCTCTGACGAAAATCAACCCAAAAAAATTAAGCGTTCCTTCCAATTTATTTATTCATTTATTTACAAAAAACCACCGTGACAAAAGACAAAACAAAAAAATAATAATAGTAATGTCAATTAACAAAAACGACGAAGGATAAATAGCTATCAATTTCTACTTAGTTTAGCTGCATCCCAGAGCTAATTAAGGACTTCCTGGCAGTACTGTGGGAGTGTAGGAGAAGGAGGGAAGGATAGAGGATGGGAGGGAAGGTTTTGCTAGGGTAACAGAAGCACCTAGGTAAGAGGAAGAGAGGGAAAGAAATAATAGAAAAATAGTGATAAAAGAGAGTAACTAGAGAATGAAAATAGATACTAGAAATAGGAGAGATAGAAAACAATGAAAGGGGATACAATACAAGGTCCAATCATCTATAGTTTCCAGAGGAGTTTGACGGCGTTGATAATTCCGACATCCGTGTAGATGAAGTAGCAGAGACCTCCCAGAGTGGCGATGGAGAGGGCGTAGACGGCCCCCACGGCAAGCTTGGCCAGGACCTTCCCCACCACGGAAGGGCGGATGTAGTCCACCACAATCGCCTCCACACCCCTGAGGGAAGCAAGGTGGAATGAGTGGTGGTGGTGGAAAAGAGAGAGAGAGAGAGAGAGAGAGAGAGAGAGAGAGAGAGAGAGAGAGAGAGAGAGAGAGAGAGAGAGAGAGAGAGAGAGAGAGAGAGAGAGAGAGAGAGAGGAGAGAGAGAGAGAGAGAGAGAGAGAGAGAGAGAGAGAGAGAGAGAGAGAGAGAGAGAGATTCGATAGGGTGTCGATAGGCTGTGGTGTCTTGACTGTGGTGTTAACATCCTGTGGAAGACATCCTCCGTGTGTGTGTGTGTGTGTGTGTGTGTGTGTGTGTGTGTGTGTGTGTGTGCGTGCGTCCGTCCATCCCTACACATAACTCAGCCTAAAACCGCTTTGACCTGTTTTAAAATATGTAAAAATATGTATTATTTATTCATTAAGAAAAATAAATAAATAAGAAATATATTACGTTGTTTACCCTGCCCTACCTCACTACTCTTTCGTGTGTGTGTGTGTGTGTGCGTGTGTGGTGTGTGTGTGTGTGTGTAAGAACTGAAAAAGGAAAAGCCCAGATGACTGAAAAAACCACAAAAATTAAAAAGAAACCCATGAAATTTCTCTCTAAAAAAATATTACAAGAACACAAGAAAAATAAATTGAACACTATACTACTCATAATAATTGCAAAAAAGGTATATACTGATGGCTCTAAAACACACACACACACACACAAACAAAACCAACCAATGAGAGTGCAGCGTCAGCGAGAGTGCCAGCAGGTATTCCAGTGCCGGTATTGGCCACACAAAGGCAGCCGGAATCACGCCAAGCATAACTAGAGTCAGGATCCTCTCGGCCGTCCAGTGCATTACGTGATCATGGCCAGCTTGTTCAATCTCAGGAGCTGCAGGGCGGATGGGGGAGGTGGCCACGAGCTGCTGCCTCTGTGGGGGAGTACTGGGTGAGTGGGGGAAGCTGGGGGTGAGGAGGAAGGGAAGAGGAGGTGAATGGAGAGAGGAAGACCCAAGATAGGATGGAAAAGATTACATAGCAGAGGATAGGAGAGAGAAGGTCTTGGATATCAACATTAGAGGTGATTGATACAGGTGATAAAAGGTAAAAAAAACATCGAACAAGTACAAAGATGGGTTAATAAAGATGATGAAGGTAAGGTAAGGTAAGGTAAGGTAAGGTAAGGTTAGGTTAGGTTAGGTTAGGTTAGGTTAGGTTAGGTTAGGTTAGGTTAGAAGAAGATAAGATACCTTACCTGGGGTGGGGGGAGGGTCTGGGTGGAGGCAGCAGGTAGGAGAGGTCTTGACGCCGCCCGGTACAGACCATTCACTCGAAGGGACCCGAACCGAGACCCTAAGGAACCTAAACAAATGTGCAGGTTAAGGTACACATACATACACATATACATACACACACATATATATACATACACATATATATATACATACATACATATACAGCTTTAAAATAATACCAAAAGCTTATATAACCAAACCGAACCCGAACCTAATCTAACCATAACCTAATGAATGCCGTATCCTCATAGTGGTCGGTTATAGATACGGCACGTGCCTAACTTGGGGTAAAAATCTTATATAACCGAACCAAACCGTACCTAACCTAACCTAATTAACCTAACCTAACTTGAAATATGCTTTACCAGGTAGTAATAAGACACAGGCCGTACGAATAGCGGATGACAGCGCGGTACGACTAAGCACTTCATTAATTATGTCATTACCTATATGTTTAGTTTTTTCCTGATTAATATATAAGGCCTATATTTCCTTATATACAATGTACCACTTCATATCTATACACATATCATACGAGCAGGAATTATAAAGACGGCAGTGCTTATAGGTACGGCAGCCGAACGAAAAAAAGAAAGAAAAAAGGTAAAATATTAACCGTATCTCCATTTTTTCGTTACTTATTGATCATGCAGATTTACCAAACCTTATTCTACCTTCTCCCTGTAATATCACCTCCCTCCCTTACCCTCCCTTAAGACAATCCAACATCAATAATCAAGATAATAATAATAATAGTAGTAACCGAGTTTCAGCCTTGCCAAGATTGCGTCATTGCCGAGGCAGGAAATAAACAAGCTTAATACCGCCATTACCCTTCCCTTTACCACCCCTTTATACCCATACAAAGGGAGATATACACTTCATCTTATGTATAATAGAAGTTAAGTGGAATTGTTCAGTAAATAATAAGGTTTAAATGACTTACAGTTTCTAGAGAGGCCGCGTAGAGCCACCAGCGCTGCCATCTTGGATTCTACTGCTGTTAATGCCATATTACCATTACGAGGTTATAAATTGTTTTTATTATTACTTTAATTATCCGATGAAGTTTAGATTATAGCATATTTAGTTTTATGTTTTAATTTGGTATTGATTTTAACATGAGTTATTTTGTATATAAACTAATAATAGAATAAAAAGGGCTTACTACTTTTGATCATATATAGATATATTATTACTTTCATTGCTGGATATAGTATAAATCAACCTATATTTAATTCTACACTGTTCAATAGTAAAGCAAACATTAGTTGTCTTATATATAAACTCTAAATAAATAGATATAGATGTATTTACCTTAACAATCGAACTACAGCAACCACCATTATTACCATCGTCAATATTACTCTTATTATCCCATTATCTAATTCCCCAAGAAATAACCGGAATATATACTAGGCCTATGATATTTCCGCATTGCTCACCTATAAATAAACACCAGAAATGTGTTTGCCAAAGAGTTCAATGACATAGACCTACTTAGCTTAACATATTACATTACAGTCTTCTTCTAATAATAGTAAATGAATAAATAAATACATATACTCAACCTGGATCTTCGTTTAATATGAATTACTATCTTGTTTCCTGTTTCAATCTATTTTTACAAACACTGCAAGCATCTACTCGTTATTAAGGAAATATCTGAACATATTAACACCTACTAATAAGTCCCAGTATCTTGTTGGCCCTATTTCTAGCTATAATACACTGTTCCCTGGGGCGCAAGTAACTGCTTATTTGAACTCCCAAGTCCTTCACACTATATGACCTTCCTAAGGTAGTGTCATTTAATGTGTAGTCTACAGGCCTGTTACCTTTACCTACGCTCATAATGCTACACTTGTTAACACACACACACAACCCCCAACACACACAACACCAAACTCCATATATATATATATATATATATATATATATATATATATATATATATATATATATATATATATATACTTGATATGCAACATCACTGGTGCCCTAAGTATTATAATTATTCATCGGAAACACAATCAGATTACATTGCCTGGCGTCAGCTGAGTGTGTGTGTGTGTGTGTCTAGGGATGTGCACCTATCCAGTATACCGACATACAGTTATTTTCAAGGCGGTACTACTGGTATTACAGGCATTAGAAGCCTTTCGGTATATCGGTATTTTAGTCGATTTTTGTCGATTCGCCAGCCTGTCAGCCCTTCAGCTCACCATAACACACTCACAACACAACACACTCACCTTCATCTATATCCTTGTAGGTCACCATGTCCTAACACTTCTTTTACTGTACCTAACACGCTATAATTAACACTCTTGGATGTAAACAAATAATTACGGTGTTTTTTTCTCATTTTGTCATTGTTTTTTCCGTTTTCCTTTTTTCTATGGCTTATTTAGGGTTTACTTTCGGTTTGAATAATTTTTATATATTCTATTCTATGGTTTATATTGGTTTAATTTCATTATTATTGCTTTATTCTATTTTTTGATTTCATGATTGACCTTAGAAATAACATTTTTTTAATGAAATAAATACGAATCAAATATAACAAATGTTTATATAGGGAAGAGTTAGGTAGTTCAGACGATTTTTTAAAGTATATATAATTGCTTTCCTGTGTATAATAAAAATCTCAATTTTGGTTTTGTGCATACGTGATCCAGCAGTCAACTTGTTGATGTTCTTATATTTGGTTACTTACGCTTAATAGGTAATGTTTTCTTTATATCTCTCCACTATTAATGGTGAAGAATGATGTGTTACTGCTCCACCATCCCTCAAAATAACATGTAGAGGAACAGGGAAGGTTTAAAACGAAGAAATATCATCACAAGAAATTAGTTACTACCTTATTACACCTTCCCTGGGCCCTGCTAACCCCTGCCGCCCTTCCCTACAGCTACTATAGGGTCACACTCACCTTTCCTGCCACACCCCTGCCACGTAAAGCTGAACATAACACTTTAAACACCATTATTATTATGGTGTTAAATACGGGTGACTGTCACGGCGGCGGCGACGGCTTGAAACACAAACACACACACACACACACACTCTCTCTCTCCACAATACAAAGACCATTATTTCATTTATCTTTTACTACAGGAAATAGACCAATAATTTCCTCCATCAGTCTACAGTGCATTAATTAATTCTTGTACATGATTGTAATAGTAATAAATAATCTTGACAAACTATCATTATTATTATTATTATTATTATTAATTAAGCAATGTTTCTCTATATAGTATTGGTGAAAAAGATAATAGTAGTACAATATACAATACATAATATATATATATATATATAAGGTGCTTAAATGTACAATTAAAAAGTTCTGAACACCTTAATTATAACTTATTTTTCTCTCTGTGCTAATTAAGTCATTTACAAACCTGTCTTTTTATCATCATTATCATTATTATTATTATTATTATATATATATTTACATACATGTCTCAAGGGAGGATAGATTATTAATATTTTTTTGTCTGTTTGTTTGTAAATGTTAAAGTTAGAAAATGGTTTATATATATATTTTTTTTATACATCAACATCATCATCATCAACAGCAGCAGCTCTTTTATGTTTCAATTCATTAATAAAAAGTGTGATGATATAGAATATTAATCATTTATTTTTTTATTTAAGTGAAGTTAAACAAAAAATGTGATGTGAGAATGTAAGAGTTTAGCACACACACACACACACACACACACTATCCCCAAACACACACACTCTATCCCCAAACACACACACACACACACACTATCCCCAAACACACACACACACAATACATACACAAGTCCTTCTATCTAAACATATACTGTATACTAAAATAAGAGCATGTATACAGTATAATAATAGTATACATATATGATTTGTACGCGTGTATCAAATTATTTAAAGATACGTATGCATGTATATGTATATCTAATGTATACTTTTCTGTGTGTGTGTGTGTGTGTGTGTGTGTGTGTGTGTGTGTGTGTGTGTGTGTGGGTGTGTGTGTGTGTATGACGTATAACTCTAATTTAGGTTGAATGAATAACTGAAACGACTCCATCAATTGTTTATTTGAGGAGAGTTATAAGTGCCGTAACCTCAAGTGCCGTATGGAATTCTTTCTTTGCCTTCGTGTCGTCTATCAATCAAAAATAAACGACAAGGAATATAACCTCAAAATCAACAGAAATAATAATAATAATAATGATAATAATGATAATAATAGATGTCTCGGTAAAATAAACGTGATATTTCTGTGCGGTGAAAATGTTTTACTGCGATATTTTTTTTATATAGTTAGGAATGAAGTGTAAAATGTAACTATAGATTGTATGACTATCCCTACATACACACACACACACATACGCACATACATACACATACGCACACGCACACATACACTCACCGTTATTTTACACATTAAGCTCAGTAACACATAATTATTTGAAGGCACATCACCATCATCATCATCATCATCATCATCATTATTATCATTATCATTACACTGCACTTCATTGCATAATCTCGATCTTCCTAAACTTGCAAACTGAGTAGGCTACACGCACACACACACACACGCACACATACACACACACACACAGAGAGAATGACTGAGAAAAAACACACACATGACATCGCCAAGACAATACACGCACACACACACACACACACATACGTACACACAAATTTCATCCCCTTTTTTAGTATACAAATTTAAACCTTTAATTTAGAGCTAAACACTGCTATATATACACACATACAAGATATCATTAGTACTAGTGTGTGTGTGTGTGTGTGTGTGTGTGTAGGAGGTGAAAAAACACATAATACTTGGGTGTTTAGGGTGAAAATACAATGAATATATATAGAAGTGTGTGGCTAGCAGTGTGTTAGGTTAGGTTATGTTATGTTATGTTATGTTATGTTATGTGATGTTCAGGCAGTGATTGGAGGTTAGTGATGATGTTCGATGTTTAATATACAAATGAGACGGTGATTGGAATAAATAATAATAATAATAATAATAATAATAATATATAAATAAAAAAAGGTGAAATTGCAAGAATGTACTCGATAAATCTTGGAAAATTAAACAACTATAATAATAATAATATAATAAATAATAATAATAATAATAATAATAATTAACATGTGCCTTATAGATGTAAAAAAGGATTGATTTTTGTCATTTTTCATTGATATTATTACTATTTTTTTTTCATTTTATAGAACTAGAATATACAAAAAAAAAAAAATGTTCAGGTGTATTGCAAAAAATAAAAAAATCACACACACACACACACACACACACCACACACACACACACACACACACACTCACACACACACACACACACACACACACACACACACACACTCCATTTCAAATCAAATTATTGCATCTTAAAATAAAAATAAATATAAATAAATGAACTTAATTAATTGAAATACTATATATATACACAACTAGAAATAGATTACAAGAGAGAGAGCACAAGTTCAAATCTTTTTCCCTTAATAAACGACCTATAACGAGTCATTAAAATCAAGATGAATAGGGTCATTAAACACTAATTATGTATATATATAACTACCAAAAAATAAAAAAAATAAAAAAAACGTACACACACACATACATACACACACACACACACACACACCCTGGTCCCATACATACACATGGCTTACACAGATGACTTGTATGTACGTGTATGCATTCTTAATCTATATGGACAGATGCACAGGTGTGGCACAAAATAAATGCATTTCTATACCTAGTAATTAACTTTTTTCAAGGTCATTATATTAGGTTAGATTATGTCTGTGTATGTCTGTATGTGTGTGTGTGTGTGTGTGTATGTCTTTTTCTCTTAGCTACTGTGTGTGTGTGTGTGTGTGTGCGTGTGTGTTAAATATTAGGAACTCAAGTGGGCCTCAGACTACTACGACTACTACTACTACTACTACTACTACTACTACTACTACTACTACTACTACTACTACTACTACTACTGCTACTACTACTACTTCTACTCTAGTATCAGCAGTGCAGTGCGTGAGTGAGTGTGAGTGCGTGTGTGTGTGTGTGTGTGTATAAATTCTGCAACACCAATCAATACACCAACAGGAGGAGGAGGAGGAGGAGGAGGAGGAGAGGAAAACTGCAAATAACCAGGAACTTCAAACCCAAAATTATGCACAAAACACAAAATCTTGACAGGAACCAAAAAAAAATATAAATAAAAAAACAAAACTTATATAGAATCCAAGATATTTATAGCAACTTAATATTAACTAAACCTTATAGTTATATACACTCTCTCAATGACTCTTAACTCCTCCTTGAACAGCGTGGAGGAGTAGGTATAGATGTGTGTGTGTGTGTGTGTGTGTGTGTGTGTGTGTGTGTGTGTGTGTGTGTGTGGGATAGCAAGCATATGTATGTACGTAAATACAAAAAATAAATAAATAAATAATAAATTGTATGTATGTATATGTGTGTAAACAAAATATATATTAACCATTATTTCATGTATGTATGTATGTATGTATGTATGTATGTATGTATTTGAATGTATAAAAAAAAAAAAGAAAGAAAGAAAGAAAAAATTTGTAGGTGAAATAAAAAAAAAAAAAAATATTACCACCATTAACCTTTTGCTTCTAATGGTAGTAGTAGTAGCAGTTATTATTGTGGTAGTAGTTGTGGTGGTGGTGGTACTTTCTGTCACTCGTTCTCTGCGGTAGGTGTTCTGATAGGGCCGTGTTCTTCCTCCCACTCCCGCAAAACAGTGTCCAGGTTATAACGTTTGCGGTAGGAGACGAAAAAGCTGCGGACGTGATTTTCAGTTTTGTTTCCTACGATCTCTGCAATAGCCTTGAAATCCTTGCCAAAGTACCTCACCGCTGCGGAGAGAGATAGTGTTAATAGAGATAGAGAGAGAGAGGTAGAGAGAGAGAGAGAGAGATAGAGATAGAGAGAGAGAGAGAAATAGGGTTTGAGAGCATATCTTTCTCAGTACATAAGGTATATCATGTATGTATATATATGTGTGTGTGTCTGTGAGTGTGTGTGTGTGTGTGTGTGTAACTGAATCTGAACTGTCAACATAAAAAAAAAAAATATATGTATGGCTATGTACGTATATGTATGTATGCGTGTGTGTGTGCGTCCTCACCTTGTACAGCTAGTAGTAGTTCTTCATGTGACCACTTAGCCTTGGGGGGGCCGGTCTGGGGGGGAGGCCGGCAAGGGGTGATCCCGTCCTCAGCTATTTTACCTCGCTGGCTGCTGATCTGAGCCTTGTTGATCTGAAGCTGGGGGGGCGAGGGAGAGAGAGAGAGAGAGAGAGAGAGAGAGAAACATTAGGTTAGGTTAGGTTAGGTTTTTTTTATATTCATTCATCATTATTTTATTTTATTTATTTATTTATTTTTTTTGGGGGTACTGACCTGACGTTTAAGAGCAATGACCTCGTTCTCCATGTGTCTGAGGAGCTGCTGGCCGGGGGTGGGGGCGCCGGGGGGGCCAGGCGGACCAGAGGATATCATGGCCATCAGATCCTAGGGGGGGGGAGGAGGAGGAGAAGAAGAAGAAAGAGGAGGTAAGAATGTATTAAGTCGAATTCTACATTTCAAGTTTACGAATATATTGGATCGATCTTCACACTTCCTTTCACCCTAACTTCACCCTTCACCCTACACACCTCCCACCCTTCACCCTACACCCTTCCCTCACCCTGTCCTCACCTCGTGGTTGATGTGCATGCCGCGTGGAGGCCTGCGCTTGTGTTTGATGAGCTGCTTGTCTCTCTTCATGGGGCCCACCGTTGGACGCAGCGATCCCATTTTTCTGTAGAACCCAAGTCTATTCACTTCAGAAGATGACTTGTTGATACATTATACATATACATACATACAAACTTACGTACATATATACACATTTACCTGTAGAAACCCCAGTCATACATACATACATACTTTAATAAGGAATGTAAGAGAGACAATAGATATAATAAATACAGTAATATAGACTTACTTCCAGTGGTTGTAACAGGTAAGACATTGAAGGCCTTTGGGGGATTCGTTAAGCATAGACGCAGGTATGGTACAGTTGGAGCAGGTCTTGGATTCCTCTCCCCCCTTCCCCTCCTCATCCTCCTCCGATCTGTCCCCACTACTGTCCCCAACCACACCCTCAGACAACTGCTGCTCCGTCGGGAAAGTAGTGGGAAGGGGAAAAAAAGTGTGAGTGGGTAGGGAAATTAGTGTAGGAGGAGGAGGAAAAAAGTATGAGAGAAAAAAAAAGTTTATTTATATTAGCGACACAATATATAAAATCATGAGACTTAACCTGAATAACGTTAATATAAATAAATAAATAAATAAATAATAATAATAATCAATACATTACCTGTAGTTTGGCGGTGTGTTTGCGGGCGTGGCGGTCAATTAGCGAGCTGCGTTGGCGCGTCTTCTTCCACAGGTAATAATACTTAACGAGCTGAGCGATAGTTTTATCCGGCAACTGAAGCAGAAAAAAGATACGGTAATTAGGTTAGGTTAGCTTAAAAAAAACACACACACACACACACACAAAACACGAACAAACATTACCATCTGGCGTATCCGATGAAAACTCTTGCCGTGGAATTGAAACGCTTGCTCGAACAGAACTTTATCTTCGGTCGTCCACTCGTCCGGGAATGGGGTGAAGTTGGCAAGGTCAGCCGTCGCTTTCTCAAGGTCGTGTCGATGCCAGAACAACATGCCGAGAGCCTGTTCCGCATTGTAGCCGTACTTGTCCTTGGCCAGCCAGATATATTGCTCAACTGTGGAGGAGGAGGAGGAGGAGGAGGAGGAGGAGGAGGAGGAGGAGGAGGAGGAGGAGGAGGAGGAGGAGGAGGAGGAGAGAGAGGGAGAGAAGAGTTATGTTATGTTATGTTGTAAGTAATTCTAACATTATACAATATTTCTGTAATGTATAATGGAATGTATGGAAATCACACGCATTATACAATTTAGAATCATGTATAGTTGTATAGTTAAACGTATTTTTAATTATACGAAACTATGAGAAAAAAAATTAAGTATAAAACTAAAGCTAAAAATTGTATTGAAATCAGTTTTTTTTTCATCTTTCTATGACTTCAAAAAACACTATTATTTATTTTTTCTAGAAACTTTCACCCACTCATTATATTTTCTCTCTCTATACATACATAAACAACGTATAATATAAATAAAACCACACACACACACACACACACATACATACATACATACATACATAATAATAGTAGTAGTAGTAGTAGTATATATATAAACACATTATTTCACTTTCATAACAGTATATTGCAAGCAGTACAAAAAAAGTCGGGGTTAAAACCTACAATACTCACGGCTTTCTTCATTCAGCTCAAACTTTGGGGCCCAGACCAGCAGCGCTCTCTCCGGACACTGCTCAGGCCGCCGCTCTGAAGGGAGACACACCAACACGCGCACACATCACACACCGACACACACACACACACACTAATAATAATAACACACACACACACACACAAAATATAATAAGTTAAGTAAGTGAACAATACTTTAAAAATTTACCTCAAGTCGTTAAGAGAGACAGAGAGAGAGAGAGAGAGAGAGAGAGAGAGAGAGAGAGAGAGAGAGAGAGAGAGAGAGAGAGAGAGGTTATTCTTACCATTGGAGGGAAGAAGAGGAGGAATCTCAGCCTGGTATGCCTTTCCCACACGCATACCACTGTCTGCTGAGGAAGAGATAGAACACCTGTATCAGTTACGTCTAGTTCAGGTACAGTGATCAACATATACACCTTTTATATTCACTCCAAACACTTATACTAATAATTTAAGTCTTTTTTGGGTCTATAAATACACATATACACATTTTATATAGACTCCAGACATGTATACTAATAATTTAAGTCCTTTTTGGGTCTATAAATACACATATACACATTTTATATAGACTCCAGACATGTATACTAATAATTTAAGTCCTTTTAGGTCTATAAATACACATATACACAATCTATATGGACCCCAAACACATATACTGATAATTTAAATCTATTAATATACGTATACACATTTTATATTGACTGCTAACATATATATATACTAATGATTTAACATATATTCAACTAACTGAATTGCACAGACTATAACTTGATTCAATATGTCTCCTTTGTATTCTCTCTCCTATGTTAGAGAGAGACGATAGTTAATAATAATAATAATAATAATAATAATAATAATAATAATAATAATAATACAAAGATAGATAAATATATATAGATTTAAGTCTCGAGTATTATAGATAGATAAGATAGATTATGGAAGGGTTGGGAAGGCTGGGGGAGGCTGGGATAGGCTGGGGAGGCTAGGGGAGGATGGGGAAGGATGGGGAAGGCTGGGGAGGATGTGAGAGGGCGAGGGAGTCTGGGGTAGGCTCGGGGAGGATGTGGTACGCTGGGGGAAGATGTGGTACGCTAGGGGGGAATGGGGGAGGCTGGGGAGGATGGGGGAGGCTGGGGAAGATGGGGGAGGGTTGGGTAGGCTAAGGGAGGATAGGGAAGGCTCGGGTACGCTGGGGGAAGATGTGGTAGGCTGGGGAAGGCTGGGGGAGAATGGGGAAGACTTGGGAGGCTGGGGGAGGATGGGGAAGGCTAGGGGAAGATGGGGAAGATTTGGTACACTGGGGGAGGATGGGGAAGGCTAAGTGAGGCTGGGGTAGGCTGGGGTAAGCTGGGGTAGTCAAAATAAATAAATTGCTAGCACCTCGTCCATCCTTACACTGTGAAGAGACGTGTCCATTAGTTGCATTAGACGCCTTTTTATCCTCCTTCCCCTCCCCGCTGTTCCTGTTGCTTGCTGTCACCATGTTAAGGAACTCCTCTCCCTGCCCTGGGGTGATTAGGCAGGCAGGTAAAGGTGTATATAGGTGTTAAAAGGTGAGATGAAGGAGGAAGATGCACGAGAATGTCCTCTGCCTTCCCCTCTATCTCCTCTCTGTTCTGTACGTAAACAAACCTAAGAGCGACTAGCTATGGACCGTATTTTCTGCCAAGATTATTGCAGATGATTGACTTTTTCTCTTTTTTTTATGTAGATGGAACGGTTTTTTTAGGTTCTGTAGCGGTTGGATGGTAGGTTTATGCTTTTTTTTATGTATGTGTGTGGTTTAGTTTGTGTTATATTGGTGTGTTTTGTTGATATAGGGAGGAATATTTATGAAAGGTTGCTATGGTAGTGTGTTGATTTTCCTCATCCATATATCTGACTTTTCTGAACTAATAGTTTAGTATATTTTACTTTATTATACTGATTATTGCTTAAAATATAAATAAATCACTCTGTTACCGTATAGTTGTGTAAAATACGACGGTTCTGTGAAAAAGTAGGTAAGTACGGTAGTGATGGTAGCCTGCTATTGAAACAAACATATCACAGCATCACGGTGATAAACAGTAATGTATAACAACTATGACTCTATATTATCACAAAATACATTCAATAAGTTAACTATCATAATGTAATAAGATATAGCTCGTTAGGATGCCTTTCTTAGCTAAATAAGCCTCTTCTCTGAGCTGACTCCTGAGACGAGAGATCAGCTGAGTCTTGTCCAGAACTTCCCGCGTTGAGTTTAAAAAATATCAATTCAACCTGGCCTATATAATTACACTAGGCCTATATTTTTATTTTATTTTGTGTATTATATCCCTGGGTGGAATTAAGTTGTGTGGATTTGGGTTTAAAAATGACTTATTCAACCTGGCCTATACAATTACATTAGGCCTATATATTTTGTTGTATTATATCCTGAATCTTGGTCATCCTCTTTCGGGAACTTCAGTGAAACCCTTGCTATTGGCCTTCACATATTAAAAACCTTCGATAGTGTCTAGCATAAATTCTAAACTACCCTACTACGTTTTCTATCCTTCTCTCTGTACCTACATCTCCAGTTTCCTTTCCGACCGTTCTATTGCTGTTGTAGTGGACGGTCACTGTTCTTCTTCCCTAAAACTATCAACAGTGGTGTTCCTCAGGGTTCCGTCCTATCACTCACTCTCTTTCTATTACTCATCAATGATCTCCTATGCTGATGATACCACTCAAGTTATTTTCGAACTTAATAAATATATATAAATAGATAAATAAATAAATAACATGAATATAAAAAAGTTCAATGACTGTGTTTATAGTATATTTTGCATTTTTCAAACACCATACATTAGAAACACTTGGTGATCTCTCTCTCTCTCTCTCTCTCTCTCAAATACCTTATCAAACCAAAAAGCAATACAATTAATATAAAAATCTTCCACCGCAAACCAATCATTAATATACATAAAAGATATATTTAAGTCCGCGAATCAATCATTACAGGTCCAATTATCACCCTAATGACCCCTTAATTGCACCCTAATCACACCCTTTTTTAGAGCCTTGCCACAACCATAATAATACTAATAATAATAAAAGATAATTGTACTATTTATCTTATACAATTTAGGAGTGAATGAATTTTTTTTCCCCTTCTCTGTCGTAATATTTTTAGATACTCTTCCTCTCTCTCTCTCTCTCTCTCTCTCTCTCTCTCTCTCTCTCTCTCTCTCTAAGAAAACGAAACAAAATACATATAAATAAATAAATAAATAAATAAATAAAGATAATAAAATTTTCACCCAAACTCAACATCTTATACAATCTTTATCTCACTAAGAAAAGAAAGAAAAAATATAAATAAATACACACAATAAAATACACCCATATACTCACCCTAACACACTCTTATTCACACCCTAACACCCTTCTAACACATCCTTACACCTCTCATTCACACCCTAACACCCTTACACACCCTAACACACACCTCACGTCCTCTCTCCAAGTGTAAGAAGCAAATTAACCTTGCAAGTATATACACACACACACACAAGTAGAAAAATCTCACTCCACGCACACAAGTCTTAGTACAATTCCTTCCATCATAACAAGTATTGCTATATATAAAAAATCATGTACAGATAATTATATGTATTAATTTAATTTAACACCAGTTCAAAAACACCGCCACCACCCACACCCCCCTCACCAAAAAAATATTAATTAAGTTTATATATATATTAATTAAATATTTAGTTCTTATATGGTAACAATCTTTCTATAAAATTGTGCTGTATGACACACACACACACACACACACATACATACGCACACACATACACACACATATATACATACATACATACATACACATAAGTCTTTGATATGGTACACACACTAACTCAACACCACATGTAACTAAAACGTACGTGTGTGCGTGTGTGTGCACGGCTACGCTAAAAAATAAATACATAGTAATAAATCAATAAAATGAAAAATAAATCAATATAAATAAAGAACATTTCAATTTCATTTAGTAATATTGATATAATGTACTCTTATAAATCTCTCTCTCTCTCTCTCTCTCTCATACATGCAGTCACATTAAATAAACATGTACAAAATTTTCTTACTATATATGTATAATATTCAACAGACAACTTGGCGACTAAACTACAAATATATTTTACAAGTACATAAAAAGGAAATTAAAATCGGAAAAAATATTAGATGCATAACAATAAAAATAATAATAATAATCATAATCATCATCATCATCATCATCATTAAGGAGAAAGTTTTGAAATGGCAGCCGTACTTGGGGTCACTTTTTGAAACTTTAAAAACTGTTCTTGAAGCTTTGAAACTTTTATCTAAACTTTGAAACTGTTCTTAAAAAAAAATTCACAGATCTAATTTTCACTACAATGCTCTCTCCAACTTAGTGTGAAATTCGTCAACATTACAGGCTGGAAAATTGGGTGGAGCACTGTAATGTATATATATCTTTTGAGTTCAATTTTGTATCAACACTCACAGACACACTAAAGCTAGACAACAAAGAGATTAGTAATACTGATTTAATTACAACTTGTCAGACTTTACTTCAAGAGAATATTTTCAAAAGCACCACTGCATCACCACCACCATCACCATCACCATCACCACCATAGTTAAGATAGGTGAAATAAATGCATCACGCCCACAACCTCAAATCACCACCCATGTGCGGCTCTGTCTGTGTGTGTGTGTGTGTGTGTGTGTGTGTGTGCTGGTGCTAACACTCTTTTTTATCTGTATGATTCAACCTTTTGTGCAAGAAATAACATATCATTAATTTCTATATCACACACCCCCACTCCTATGTACGTATGTATGTACGTTAATACTGGAAATAAATAATGTATAAACAATCACCAAACAAACACACACACACACACACATGACTGTACTAAAACTGTCTAATACATACATACATACATACATACAAAACATTAAAATCATCAGTTATTATTTACCTTGTCCTCCTTGTCAATAACCTTTCACACACACACACACACACACACACACTAACTTTAAATCACCCCACTAAACCTTACATCCACACGCTCATAGAAACACTGTACCTATAATCCGCACACAAGCTTAAACAAACCCAGGTACACACACACACAAAAAAACAGATTGATAAGCAGTCATGAAACACACCAACACACACACACACACACACATTCGGCCCCTAAAACACACATAAACTGATCTATAGATAATGTGTTAGTGTACAGGAATGTGATCGGAGCTTTCTAAACGAGCCCTTCCTTCCTGCAGACCTAATCCATCTTGATGTTACGATAGATATATTTAACAAAGGAGAGAGAGGCGAGGAAGGAGACAGCGCCCAAGGTTAGGAAGAAGACGTAACATGTTAGTACCGCCCACCCTATGAATTCAATGGTCTGAAGCCCCCCGGACATATTAGAACGCTTGAGGTAGTAGAAGATGCAGTACAGGAGAACGAATCCACCCGTTGATCTGTAAGGAAAAGGATTGGATAGCGTTTTTTAGTTCATTCTCATAACGTGGTGTAATGTTTTCATGAATTTATAGTTTATTAATGAATGTATCTTCACTAATTCATTCCTTCATGGCCTTGTACAACCACCTAACCTAACCTAACCTCCCTTACCCGGCGCTGAAGATGGACCTCCACCACCATCGGTAATCCTCCGCAGACAGCTGGAAGTAGGTGAGTGCGATGGAGACGCAGGCGGTCACACTCAAGAGGATGACGAACACCACACCGAGGATGCCATAGAGAGTGTACTGCTCCCGCCCCCAGAGTGTGGAGAATATGTAGTACATCTCAACACTAATAGCACTGTAAGGGAAGGTTAATGTAAGGTTAGGTTAAGGAAGGTTAGGTTAAGTAATGTTAGGTTCGGTTAGGTTAAGTAAGGTAGGTTAGGTTAAATTACGTTAGTTATCAATTAGGTTAGGTTAGTTTAGGTTAGATTAGGTTAGGTTAAATTAGCTTAGTTATGATTTAGGTAAGGTTAGGTTAAATTATGTTAGTTATCAATTCCAATCTACCCGCCACACATCCCCCAGTACCCACCTGAAGGGGAGGAAGCCCCCCACCGCAAAGTGTGCCCAGTGGGAGCGATACCAAGGCACCGCTGGGATCTCTCGAGCAATGTTTTTGGTGCGGCACGGAAAGTTGAATTCTATGTATGAGTTCTTGCCCAAAATGCCTCCGAACACAGTCAAGGGGTAGCCAACTGTGGGGTGGAAGGTTAGGTTAGGTGTGTGTGTGTGTGTGTTTCTGTGGTGATATTGTTAGGTTAGGTAAGGTAAAAATTAGGTAAAGTTAAGTTAGATTAGGTTAGATACCCACTAATCCACTCTTGATCCATCCGCGCCCCACCTAACCTAACCTAACCTAACCCCAACCTACTGCATAGCCAGACAGCAAAGAGCAGCACAATGGTAGTGAAGGGCAGGGCTTGGGTAGACTTGTATGCCCACGCCACTGAGTTCTGCACACTCCAGATCAGGAAGAACGGACCTGACAGAGGGGGGAACTGTGTTAAAATTGTGCCAGGGAAAGAGTGTTAGAATATTATTGATTTTATTTGATTTTTTGATTATTATTATTATTTTATTTTTGATATTACTATTTTTAGGAATGTTTCAAGTTAATATCATAAGGTAGGGAAGTCGTAACATCTATACTACTACTACTACAATTATAAATGTTACAAATGATACATACTATACATATATATATAAAAAAAGAAAGAAAAAAAGGTATTTGCATATATACAATAGACATAGATCAACACACCTGCGAAGAGAATAGTTGTCAGGTTAACATTTGAGATCCATTTACTGCCTCCCATCATCCTATAGTAAGATGACGACACGTAGCCGGCGATGATTGATGCCAACGCGTACAGGAATATCGCGGCACTGTTCATGGACCCGTGGCGGTGAACATTGAACATACCCATCAGTGCCATGCCAATAATACCCACGGCTACTGCAAGGAACTGGCACCCAACCCCTGGATAAAGGTGAAAATGAGGTTAGGTTAGGTTTCAGGCGTTTATATAAATATGAATATACTTATACCTCGTTTTTTAGGACTTATAATTATGTAGTGATATGAAACATGAAATTTGCTGTAAACTAGAGATTAGAAGGAGGCTTTCAACACCTAATCTAACCTAACTTAACCTAAACCTAACCTAACCTTACCGAGGATTGCCGAGAAGAGCGATTTCTGTTTAGGGAATCGGAACACGTCAGTATGAATAATCTTCCAACCGTACTCGTCGCTGTCCACGTCCTCGCCGCCTTCCTCACTGATGTTGTAACGAGCGAAGTCGTTCCGCAACACTCGGGTCTAAAGGGGGAGGGCGGGAGGAGAGAGAGAGAGAGAGAGAGTGTTAGTGGTAGCGAAAAAAGTGTGATAGGGAACAAAAGTGAGTAAATAAATAAAAAAAAAAACACACACACACACACACGCATACATACACACACAGCTTACCAGTATAATGACCACGAATCCCATCAGTAGGAACACCAAGACCATAGAGTTGATGATAGACAGCCAGTGGATCTCAAGACTCCGAGGAAAGAAATTACTATCCTGGATCACTCTGCCTCGGTTGGAATAGCTGATCCTTGGGGGGGGGGTGGAGGAGGGGGAGGAGGAGGAGGAGGAGGAGGAGGAGGAGGAGGAGGAGGAGTGAGTTTAGAGAAGGATATATTAGTAAAACAGATTTGAATGTCGTAGGAATGGAATAAATACAAAATAAATATATACAAAAAATATCATGAATAGAATTAATGAATAAAGAAAAAAAACAAGAAAAGGAGACGAGAGAAAAAACACGAATGAATGAAGAATTATTTTATGAACTATTATTATCATTATTATTATTTTCCTTTCACTGCTATTTCAACGGGAGACTTACATATTATCATCATCATCATTATTATTATTATCATTATTAGACTTACTTAGTATTAATCCAAGTGACTGAGTAGGTGATCTTAACGGTGATGGGCGGATCGACGTCATCGAGGCTGACCGGACCGTGCTCTTTGGTGGCATTGATGTAGATGATCTGGAGGAGGAGGAGGAGGAGGAGGAGGAGGAGGAGGAGGAGGAGGAGGAGGAGGAGGAGGAGGAGGAGGAGGAGGAGGAGGAGGAGGTAGTAGTGGTAGTAGTAAAAAGAAAGAATTATCATATCACATTATCCTGACTTAACAGATAATATTTTGTAGTATTCAAATTATTTCCCACACACACACACACACACACACACACACACACACACCCCAAAACCCACCTTATTTTCATTATACAGTATGTTAAAATGTTGGTGAGTCCACAGGAATACTTTATGGGTGTGCGGCACGAAACCAGACTCCTCCAGGTGGCCCACGAAGTCCCTCACAGGTATATCGTCCACCACAAACTCATAGTAATAATTCTCCTCTATTGCTTCTCGTAAGTACTGAACCTCTTCCTCGGATAGATGTAGGTCGCATAGTTTCCGATTCTCGATGTTTTCTATGAAGGGAGAGAAGAGAAGGTGTGAGTGTATGTATGTATGTATGTATGTGTATAAGAGAAGAGGAGAGGTGAATATATAGAAAAATATAGAAAGAAATCCACATAAATCAGATTAATTAATTCACAAAGGCAAATCATTACATACATACATAAATACATACATAAATACATACACATACATACATAATATAGCTACACATATTATGAACGTTAAATTTACTCGCGTCCTAACCTAACCTAACGTAACCTAACCTAGCATAGTAATACCTTTGAAATTGATGAGGTAGTTGGACTTAGCCATGCGGTCCCCATCCAACACCTCCCCAAGCGATAGGGATTTGTGTTCAATCTGCGGGGGAGGAGATGCAAGTGTTAGGTTATGTATTAAAAGTGTGTATTTATATATATACTTAAATCTATACACCTTTGAATACAGCAAAGTAAAAAAAAAAAAGGGTTAAGTTATATACATTTCAACATCCAACACACACACACACACACACACACACGTAAAAAATAAATAAATAAATAAATAAATAAAATGGCACTATGGAAAAAAAAATTGACCCCAGTGCCACCTGCCTCTAAGGAGTGCCACGGAATACTTACAATGGTTGGGCGGCACACAGGCAGCTGGTAGTAGTGGTAGGTCTCATGGGGGTTGAAGTAGGGCCCCACCTTGTTCACGTAGAGAACCACCTGTTTGGGGGAGAGAAGGAGGGAGGGTGTGGGGGTGAGAGATGTGTTGAGGAGGAGGAGGCGGAGGGAAGGAGGAAAACAAAGTATATTATAGGAAAGTGACAGGAATTTTGAAAGGAAATGAAGATATATATATAAAGAAATAAACAAGGAAATTAAACGAAGGAGAGAGAGAGAAACAGGTAAACATACTAAAACAAATACACATCTAATCACAAGAGAAAAGAAAACAGGGGTGTGTGTGGTAGGGGGTGACATATACCACCCTGCCACACCCCTACCACTATAGCAGGTGTGTAGGGGAGCCACACACCCCTAACACACACCCCTACACACCTGCAAACAATAGCAAACAAATAAACAAACAAAACAGATGTAACCACGTATCAAAATCTCACCTTGCCTTAGAAAAGAAAAAATAGACCTATATTAATCTCATATTTCCACATGTTCCCGGGTATATAGAGGATCCTTAGGCCTACTGTAGCACCACCAAGCCTAGGCCTACTTACCTGATCATTTGCTTTGTAGGACAAGGCCTGGATGCAGCACACGAGGGGAAAAAGTAAGGGAATGTGCTCCAGTGTTTTCATCTTGCTTCGTGGCAAAACATTAAGGTGATGGGAAAGTATAGATAACATGATGGTGGTGGTGGTGGTGGGGTTACAGATTCTATTTATGTTGTGGTGTTTATTGTTTTGGATGTTTGATTATGTTTGATTTTGTGCTTTTTTATGTTTGGTTATTTGTATGTTGTCTTACCACACCACCACCTTACGACACAACACCAACACAAACTCAGCTGCTGCCTCCTCGGTGTGACCTTGGGTGGGTGATGTGGGCGGCACGGCTCGCTCCTCCTTGGGTTCGTGCATGAACTAAGAATTGAGGAGACTGTAAGAGGCCAGTTGATGACCTACATGAGGCAGTTCCTTGTCTCCCACCCTTGGAATAATCCAATATTTAGCCATCCCACTTGTCTTTTAAAGCTACCTATTGACTCACCACTTACTACGTGTCTCCCCAGCCTATTCCAATCGTTCACCACTGTTAGTGAACCAATATCTACCTAGGTCTGTCCTGAATCTAAGTTTTTTTCTAGCTTGATCAATGTTTCCACACAATCAGATTACATTGCCTGGGGTCAGCTGAGTGTGTGTGTCTAGGGATTTGCAACTATCCGATATACCGATATAGCTGTATTTTCGGGCGATATTACCAGTATTACAGGCATTAAAAGTCCTTAGGTATACCGGTATTTTTGACAATTTTTGTCGATTCGCCAGCCTGTCAGCCCTTCAGCCCACCATAACACACTCACAACACAACACACTCACCTTCATCTCTATCCTTGTAGGTCACCATGTCCTAACACTTCTTTTACTGTACCTAACACGCTATAATTAACACTCTTGGATGTAAACAAATAATTACGGTGTTTTTTTCTCATTTTTTCATTGTTTTTTCCCTTTTTCTTTTTTCTAAGGCTTATTTAGGGTTTACTTTTGGTTTGAATAATTTTTATATATTCTATTCTATGGTTTATATTGGTTTAATTTAATTATTATTGCTTTATTCTATTATTCGATTTCATGATTGACCTTAGAAATAAACATTTTTCATGAAATAAATACGAATCAAATATAATAAATGTTTATGTAGGAAACAGATAGGCATTTCAAACGATTTTTTGAAGTATATATAATTGCTTTCCTGTGTATAATAAAAATCTCAATTTTGATTTAATATATACGTGATCCAGCGCGCGCAGCCGTCTTTTCCAACTGGCCAGTTGAAACTTGATGTTCTTATATTAGGTTACTTACGCTTAATAGGTTATGTTTTCTTTATATCCTTCTACTATTAATGGTGAAGAATGATGTGTTACTGTTCCTCCATCCCTCAAAATGACATTGCACTGTAGCTATGCGTCTTTTAAAGTCTTCAACTCCTACTGGGAATAAGGTTTTTATAAGATATTGCTATAAACCTCTCTGGGCGGTAACAAGAGCAGCTTACAGGTGTTTATACTGGATTCGGCGCGGCGCAGGGGCTGGAGACTCCGAGATGCGTGCCTTCTCAACATTTTCAACTCCGCTAAACTTAGTCACAACAAGTTATACTGGCAGCTTATACACTCCTCACAAAGTGTTACCACCCACTCCATCCCAACCACCACTTCCTCTCATGCAAACACACGGAAACACGAGAGCTTAGAGTCACATCCGTACAGGGTTACTAAGAAGGGCTGACTGGACCCGGGCGACGATACACAGTGGCGCGCCGCAAGGAATGCCCGCGCAAACTTCCCGCCAATTTCCAAACACACACACACATAGACATAAGCACCCCCCCCCTTCTTTCGTTACACTATCAAAGGTTATACGTAGTTCAACGTCACACTATCAGTTGTAATTCTGTTCTGGAAGTGAAGAGAGAAATTACTTTATTCACAGTAGGAGTATCAACGTCACAGTATCAGTTGTAATTCTGTTCTGAAAGTGAAGAGAAATAATAATTTTTTTCTGGAGGTGAAAAATAAATGTCTTAATAAATATGAGAGCATTTATTGTAACAGTTGTGCCGATATGTACATTATAATACAACAAGTGTAATGCGTATTGTACAAGTAACATTATGAGAGAGAGAGAGAGAGAGAGAGAGAGAGAGAGAGAGAGAGAGAGAGAGAGAGAGAGAGAGAGAGAGAGAGAGAGAGAGAGAGAGAGAGAGAGAGAGAGAGAGAGAGAGAGAAAGAGAGTAAGGGACTGGGTGATGTCTGTGGCCTCTGTAGAAGTAGTAGTAGTAGTAGTAGTAGTAGTAGTAGTAGTAGTAGTAGTAGTAGTAGTAGTAGTAGTAGTAGTAGTAGTAGTAGTAGTAGTAGTCCCATTGTTATCTCTCTACTCTTTAATAGTACCGTAAAAATTTAGACTTTCACAGTGATGATAATAAAAATAAAAAATAACAATAATAACAACAATAATAATAATAACAATAATAATAATAATAATAGTTATAATAATAATAATAATAATAACAATAATAATAATAATAATGATAATAATAATGCCATCATCTCCACTGCCTCATTTTCCCATCATATTCTCGAGCATAGAATTGAGAAAGAGAAGTACAAAGGAGTACAAAAGAAGAACAGACAACAACAGCCCTACAGAAAGAGGAGGAGTAGGAAGAGGAAGATAAGATGGAAAGGTTAAAATCTCTTCCTTCTCGTTGTCTCATACACACATACATAATTACGTACATACACAACGCAGAGGAGGAGGAGGAGGAGGAGGAGGAGGAGGAGGAGGAGACTGGAACAAAACTTATGTCTTATATATACATTCCTGTTTTACACTTTCGGTTTCTACTTCGACTCGGCGCTTGATGCAAAGAAGTTTATGAAGTTTTTGGGTAATATAAGGCAAAGAAAGGAAGTTTGTAAGGCAATATGAAGTTTATAGTTTATCTTTTTCTTAATGAAGTTGGAATACACGACCTATGATATGATAAAAGGCAGGAAATGATAACTAATGATAATGATAATGATAATAATAACAATAATAATAATAATGATAATGATTATGATGAAAAAGAATGAATGATGAGAATATATATATAAAAAAAATCTTATTAAATGTCCACTATTTTTAACCTAACCACATCGACATTATTATCATTATCATTGTTATCGTGATTATTATTATTATCATTATCATTACTATTATTATTGTTACTGTATATAGACAAACAAACACAAAACAAAAAACACATATAATGAAACAAAACACACACAAAAACAATGAAAAAACCAAAAAACAAGTCAAATTAAAACACTTGACATATATTAATCACTTCAATCACATCATCATAATCATCATCATCATCATCATCATTAATAATAACAATAATTTATACCCAATTCACTTACTTATAAATATCCACTTGTATGCTGGTTTAAATAACTCATCTGTTTGTGTGTGTGTGTGTGTGTGTTTGTGTTTTTTCTTCTCCTTTCCTTCCTGTTAAAGCTTTTTTTTCCACCACACACTGCAATGCAAACAGCAAACACATCAAACACACACAACAATATCAACACACTTCACTTCTCTTCGCTTCACTTCCTCACTTTTTTTTTTTTATTTGGACTCTCACACACATATACACAAACATTTTCGGCGACTGGTTCACTTCGGCACTTTGACATCTATATTAAAATTATACTCGGCAGGCTGGTTTTTGGAGGCTATACATTAACGTTCAAGGAGGAGGAGGAGGAGGAGGAGGAGGAGGAGGAGGAGGAGGAGGAGGAGGAGGAGGAGGAGGAGGAGGAGGAGGAGGAGGAGGAGGAGGAGGAGGAGGAGGAGGAGGAGGAGGAGGAGGAGGAATAAGAGGAAGAGGAAGAGGAGGAAGCATTACACTGAAAAAGATGATCACCATTTTATAACGACGAGATAAGGAAAGGCGATCGACGCTTGAACACATGTCGGGGAGGAGGAGGAGGAGGAGGAGGAGAAGGAGGAGGAGGAAGAGGAGGAGGAGGAGGAGGAAGATGAAGGAAGGGAGGAAGATGAAGGAAGGGAGGAAGATGAAGGAAGGGAAGGAAGATGAAGGAAGGAAGGAAGGATTAACGACAATAAACACGCGCTTCTCCACATTTAAAACTCTGCTCTTTTGTTTTCCTCTCTCCCGCAGACCCTCTAGATCAAATTAAAAGAGAGAGAGAGAGAGAGAGAGAGAGAGAGAGAGAGAGAGAGAGAGAGAGAGAGAGAGAGAGAGAGAGAGAGAGAGAGACACACACAAGAGCCAAACTCACACTTGCTCTCTATAAATATATATGAAAACAAAAGAGACTCGCTTGACTTGCTACACATAAACATATATGATCGCAGTTTTCAGTCGATATGTTGTTTTGTTCATAGGTAAAAAGGCGACATTTGGTAGAGGATCACGAAATATTATTACAGTTTAGGGACTATCTATAATAAAAAAAACCAAAAAAACCCGAAAAAAACCAGTCCCACTACGAGAGAGAGAGAGAGAGAGAGAGAGAGAGAGAGAGAGAGAGAGAGAGAGAGAGAGAGAGAGAGAGAGAGAGAGAGAGAGAGAGAGAGAATGTATACATGGTAATGATTAAAATTGATTGTAGATGGACCAGAAATAAGAGAAATAATAACAAAAAATGACGTTTTTATTATCATTATTATTATTATTATTGATATTTTTCTCTCGTTTTCTTTGTTACAAGATTACACGGATGGGAAACCAATGAAAAAATATAATAAAATAATAATAATGAGAATAAAAAAAAATATAAATACCAGTAACATTTTTTTTATACAATGAAAGATCGACA
>JAPQNM010000015.1:2125814-2133314 GCA_029783475.1 Metacarcinus magister | reverse complement strand
GGTAATGCTGCCGAGTGGTGATGGTGGTGGTGGTGTTGATGATAATAAAAGTATAAATATAAAGTGTATTTAATGATGACTATAAATATTGTTCTTGTTATGTATTTTTGTTGTTGTTTTTGTGTATGTTTAATGTTGTGTTTACCTTTCCAACGACGATATGTATGTATGTATGTATGTTATCTGAAAGCAAAATTAAAAGCCATACATATATAATTCTTGCTTCATGTATATGTATATAAAAAAAATAGTGTTTCTTCAAGTGTTCTATAAAAAATCTCTAAAAAAAAATAGGCAGTAATTGGAATGATAAAATTTGTGAAAGAAAAAATACCATTCACAATTAACTAACTATTTGTCTTTCCATGTATAAGAATGTCCTTTCATCTTTTTAACAGAGAGACAAAATAGTAAAAATAAAAGTATAATAGATTAATAAGTCTTAAAAAAAAGGGATTAATCAATGAACAAAACAGCCAGACACACACATACACACATACACACACACACACACACACACACACACACACACACACACACACACACACACACACACACACACACACACCTCCACTACTAATAAGAGAGAAAGAAGTCAAAACAGGAAGGAAGTAGAAGGGAAAATTAAGAGAAGAGAGACGCAGCAAGATGGTTCCAGATGCACGATAACCCTCCATCTACCACGATCACCGACATCACCACGACGACATCACCATGACACCACCACGACATCACCTCCTCAGCCCGCCAAACATACCTGTGTCCCATCTAGGTAGCGGAAAGGAGGACCTAACACACATAAAAAAAAGTGCTTCTCAAATTGCAGACAGACAGACAGACAAACGAACGAACAGACAGACAAGAAGACAGAAATAGACAGGCGAATACATAGATATAAAGACACAGATACACACAGACAGACAGACAGACAGACACAGACAGACAGTGATAGAAGGGTAACTGTTTTGTAAGAGATTTAAGGACAAGGTGATGTAAGTAAGCTTTCGCCTAGACTAAGACGTACGTAAGGTACATTAAAAAGGCTAAAAAGAACAGAATACACAACGCAAATGACTCAACTAATAGCCTTGGGGCGTGCTTCGAGTCAGTCCACAAGCAGTAAATGTAGAACAAGAGTAACAAATAAAATAAATAAGTAAGTAAGTAAGTAAGAAGGTAAATAGTAATCGAATCTCGCGTAATAGTAAGAAAAGAAGCAAAAAATCCTAATTCCTACGCGCAAAACTGATTCCTACGCTTCTACAGTCTCGACTTAATTAAATAACACAAGATCTATGTATTCTAGACTCCACCTCGCCGGGCTGGGGGGCGTCCGCGGCGCCTTTAGACACCACTGTCGTAGCCCGGGTGATAGAGGCCTTCGTAGCGCTCATAAAATTACTGAAAAATCCCCCCTTTGCTGCGTCTGAAACGAAAATGTAAGGTTACCACGAGAGTCTCCGCCGTCAGCCTCAGCGCGACCGTGTTAGGGGAGGAGAAGGAAGGCAAGATGAAGGGAGAGAAAGAAGAGAGGGAAAGAGTTGTATATAGTTACTTTTTTTTTAATGGGTGAAAGGGGAAATAGATGTTTAATAATGGGTTAACATGGTATTAAAAAGACAAAAAGGGATTAGACATGAAATAGATGGTTAAGGGTATGGAATAAATGCACTTACTCACTCGCACACACACACACACACACACACACACACACACACACACACACACACACACACACACACACACACACACACACACACACACACACACACACACATAATGGACAAAAAATCACCTGGATATTATTAATAGTGTAAAAAATTTTTTTTTTTTTAAATTTAAACCTAAAGGAAAATTCAAATCTACAAGGATAAGATAAAGGAAGAGAAGACAAAAAGCCAATCAAACTAAATCAAACGTAATAATTATAGCGAATATTTTGCGAATACGCGTTGGGCGGGAGGAGCAAATAAACTCTTGGGAGCTTACATCCCACGTTTCACTATCTACGCCTTGCTAACCTTTCTTCTTCTTCTCTTTCTCTTTCCCCTCCTCCTCCTCCCCCTCCTTCGCTGCCTCATGTTCCTCATTCTCCTTTCCTTCCTTCTCCTTCTTATTCTTCTTTTTTTTCTCTTTCTTCCCTTCTTTATCAGTATTTTCCGTTTCATCGCTTTTGTCATCTGATTTTTTAGACTTTTTCTTCTTCTTTTTCTTATTTTTCTCTTCAGTGACGTCAGGTTCTGTCTTCTCTGTGATTGGTGGAGAGGTATTAGTGACGTCATTCTCTAGCTGGTCTGTGATTGGCTCTGATGATTTCGTAACTTCTTCTTCCTCCTCTTCCTCCTTAATAGATGAATTAGCGTGTTTATTCTCCTCCTTTGACTTCGTGTTTATTAATCTATTTTTCACCTTTTTATCGGATAGTTTAGTTTCTGTTATGCTATTGGTGGATTCTTCTTGCTTGTGATTGGTCAGTTCTTCCTCACTTTCTGCTTTCTGATTGGTTAATAATTTTTCGGATTCCGTTTTCTCTCTAATTTTTGCGTCATTGTCATTGGTTTCTTCTTTTTCTTTTAATTTGGGATTGGGTGATTTTTTTAAGTCTTCTCTCTCTATTTTGTGATTGGTTAGTTCTTTTTCAATTTCTGTCTTCTGATTGGACAAGTCTTTACTCTCTGATTCCCTATTGGCTACTTGCACTACCTTCTCAACCTTGTCATTGGCTGTCTTCATACTCATAGCTATATCATTGCTGGTTTCTGTGACCTGTACTTTCTCATTGGGTGTTTCTGGTTTATCTTTGCTCTCATTGGTTGGCTCGGTGCTCTGAGCTTTGTCATTGGCTGGCTGGGGTGTAGGACGACTAATAACTTGATTGGTAAGTGTGGCTGCGCGCGCCATTTGGCTGCTGAAGAAATTTCCAAAGAATCCCATGACGGACTCTGCAACACGAGATTTGGCACCTCAACATAAAGCAATTTTGTTCGGTTTTAATTAATTTGGGTTTGATTTAGAAATGAAAAGAAACGAACTTGGTCGCAAAAAAATACTCCATGACAGAAAAAAAGTGATAATTGGGTATAAATAAAGTTTTTTCTATGGGTGGGGAGGAGGGAGACAAAAATAAAGGGACAGAGAGACTAAAAAAAAAGATATATATAAAAAAAAAGATGATAAAATAAATTAAAAGAAGAATATTATAGAACTGAGAATCTAGAGGTAAATAAATAAATAAAATCAATACAATACTAGGGACAAATAAATAAGTGAGTCTAGCCTTCAAAACCTAACCTTTAATATCAGTTTTCTCCTCCTCGGGTTTATTAAGTAGAGATGTCTCGGTGGGATTAGCTGTGGGCGTCGCTTCAACACCACCACCACCACCACCACCACCACCACCACCACCACCACCAACATTACTAGCAGCAGTGGTAGTTGTCAATATAGCAGCATTTGCGGTTTTCGTGTTAGTAGTAGAAGTTGCAGTAGTAGTAACGGATGAAGAAGTAGTTGTAGAAGGAAGATTAGTAGTTGTAGTAGTAGTAGTAGTTGTTGTTGTAGTAGTTGTTGCTGTAGTGGTAATAGACGGTTGCGGAATCATGTTAACCGGAAATAAGCTGGTTAAAAATCCGAAAACAGAGTCTGCAAACCAAAAAACAGAAATAAGAGAGAAATAAAAGAAAGGTAATAAGGAAGAGAAGAAGGAATAGGGAAATCTAAAGTAGAAATGCGACTATGAAAGTTATAAATAAGAAAAAACTGAAGAAAACATTGACACATACACACACACACCCACACACACACACAGACAACCAGACATACACCAAATAGCAATAATATATAAAATAATAAATAGATCTGACAAATAAAGTGCAAGAGGTCAATATTGAGGAGAAGAAGCTGACCTTTCACGGCAGAAGTGTCTCCCCCTGATCCAGGCTGACCCTCCATCCCGTCTGTGGCCAAAGTAGGTCAGCCAGGGAAAGAGAGAAAGGAAGGAACGAGGAGAAAAAAAAAGAAGGAAAGGGAGGTAAAAAAAAGGAGGTTAAAATTAGGAACAATAATTATGGTGTTTATGGTGTTTATGTGAAAAATGATGAAGGAGTTATACATGTATTGAATAGTAAAAAGAATATATACGGACATTATACATATATTGGAAGGCAGGAAGGAGCGAGGGAAAAAAAGGAAGAAATTGATGTAATAAAATGGAAGGTTAAAACTTTATGGTGTTAGTGAAGGATGAAGGAGTTATACATATAATGAATAACAAAAATAATATACATACGTACATACATATGAGTGTATACATATGATGATAGAAAAATTAAGGGAGGGTTGGTAAAAAAAGGGTAAATCTTCATCAATAAGGGAAGGAATGATATACAATGACTTACAATAACAACAACAACAATAATAATAATAATAATGATAACAATAACAGTAAAAAAAACACACCTAAGTTAAAAAAAAAATAGGGTTACAGAATAAAGTAAAGATGTCTAATTGAAGAAAAAAAAGATGATTAATTAGAAAAAAAATTATGCTGTAGAGACTGACACGTATACAATATAAGTAACACATCCCCGTTGTCATCCCTCCCCCGCCACTCCAAGGTAACAGAGGATCCAAGAGTAAGCTTAAGATCCACTCCCACACACAACACACGCAAGTTATAATCCGTCTTAATCCGTCTGCACACGAACGTACGAAGCTAAAATACTAATAAACACTCCATAGAGATAATGAAAAGATAAAAGATAGATAGAGATATATGAAAAAGAGTAAATATAGAGATAAATTGTGAAATATTAATCTAGAAACGATTATTTTTTGTATATGTGTTCTTGCGATTCTCAAATCACATAGGTTCACACACATACATACACACACACACAGACACACACATACACACACACAGTCAGGTTAGGTCAGGTCAGGAGGTCACTACACATTCTTCGCTCTACACACTAGGTCAGCAGCGCGGTTCTTGGTGGTAACTGACGCACAAACAAACAAACAAACAAACACAAACACTGACAAGATGAACGAAAAACAAATGAAGGTGAGATAAAAAAATATATATGTAAAAAAATCCAATTAATTTACACGATTTTTTTGAGTTTTTTTTTGCCAATTGAAAAAAAATGTTAAGATAATGACTTTTTTTTTGTTTTTAGTGTGTGTTTGTATGTGTGTGTGTGTGTGTGTGTGTGTGTGTGTGTGTGTGTGTGTGTGTGTGTGTGTGTGTGTGTGTGTGTGTGTGTGTGTGTGTGTGTGTGTCAGTGACCACCGTAAACCCTAGCAACACACACGAAGACTACGTCGTAACCATAATAATAATAATAATAATAATAATAATAATAATAAT
The DNA here is from genome assembly GCA_029783475.1 of Metacarcinus magister. Classification (NCBI taxonomy): domain Eukaryota; kingdom Metazoa; phylum Arthropoda; class Malacostraca; order Decapoda; family Cancridae; genus Metacarcinus; species Metacarcinus magister. Next base: position 2,127,943 of record JAPQNM010000015.1, on the reverse strand, counting down.
AACAATAATAATAGAAATAATAATAATAATAATAATAATAGTAATAATAATAATAATAACAACAATAATAATAATAATAAAAACTGATATAAAAAAAATAATAATAATGACAATGAGAAAAAAAATGGACCAAAAAAATAATTAATATAGATTATAACCATTAATAATAATAATAATAATAATAATAATAATAATAATAATAATAATAATAATAATAATAATAATAATAATAATAATAATAATAATAATAATAATAAAAATCACCATGTCACGAGAGACGATTGGTATAAATATATAAATAATAAAAAATAAAATTCAAATAAAAAATAATAATAATAACAATATACGAAATCAAAACCTTTTCTCTGTATGCATTCCGATCAGACATAAGGTGAGTTACCGTGAATTCTATTGCCTCCCAACTCTCTCTTCTTACCTTTGACTGAACTGTTGAAATAGAGATAGAAAAAAAAGTGTGTTTAGTGTATTCACTCAAAACGCCTTTCTGGCAAAACTAAACGAAAGGAAACAAGTGTATTAAAAAAAAAAGTGATGAAAATAAATGACAATAACAACAACAATTTAGATACGAGCCTAAAATGTGTTTGTGATTTTATTTATTTTTTTTTTTTTGGTTTTTTTGTGCGTTTGAAAAATATTGTTTGCTTGTATTTAATTTGATTTCCTATTGACAAGGAAATGTGAAAGAAAAGTTTTTATGTTTGGAAATATCTACTTGTTTTATATATATTAATGTATGTTGCTGTTGTTTTGTGTGTAGCTGATGTGTTATTAAGCGCACGCACACATACACATACACACACACTAAAAAAACACACACACACCCACACACACACACACACACACACACACAGTACACATACACATCTTTAGCTTCAACATTTGTGTAATAATATTGAGAATTATAATGACAAAAAAAAAATAATAATAGAAATATAATAACATTAATGATAATAATAATGAAAAAAAAGATAATGATATTAATAACAATAATATTAATAGAAATAATAATAATAATATTAACGATAATGATAATGAAAATGAAAATAATAATAATAATAGAAGTAGTAATGTTAATAATGATTATAATATCAGTAATAATAATAATATACGAGTAACAATAATAATAATGATAGTAATATGATAGTAATGATGAAAATGATAATAAATATTTTAATAATGATAATAATAATAATGGTAATAATAATGATAATGATAATAATGATAATAATAATAATAATAATAATAATAATAAAATAATAGCAATAATAACAACAGCAATAACAATAATTGGAGTGGTAGAGTTGTAGCAGTAATAATAATAATAATAATAGTTGTAGTAGTAGTAGGATCATCATCATTATCAGTAGTAGTAGTAGTAGCAATAGTAGCATTAATATTAGCACTAATGATAGTAGTAGTAGTAGTAGTAGTAGTAGTAGTAGTAGTAGTAGTAGTAGTAGTAGTAGTAGTAGTAGTAGTAGTAGTAGTAGTAGTAGTTGTATTAACGTAGACAATCACAAGTTAGTAGTAGAAGTAGTAGTAGAAGTAGTAGTAGAAGTAGAAGTAGTAGTAGTAGTAGTAGTAGTAGTTAGATAAATAGTGAGTTAGTGATAGATAGATAGGTTTGCCCTAGGCTGGCAAGAACGCCTGGGACTCAACACAACACACGTGACAATCATCAGAACAAGACACAAAAATGGTAGACCTAACAAAAAAACAACAGAAAACGGAACATTAATCAGCTGCATCACAAAGAAAACGAGCGCGAAGGGGGGCACTTACCTTTTCTGCGATCACGTTGGTCCGGGCGAGGTGGTGGTGGGGGTCCGTGTGCCCCTGGTCCCGGCCCCCGCCCAGGAGGACCCATGGGACCCCCTCTATCACGGGGGTCTAGGGTATCGCGGCGAGACCTAAGGATTTCAAGGATATGATGATTGGGTCCTTAGATAGATAGATAGATAGGTAAAATATAGATAAATAGATAGATAGAGGGAAACAAAAGTACAAAACACGCACAAAAATCATACAGCATCCTTCAGACATCCTTCAGACATCCTTCAGGCATCCTACAGGCATCCTTCACTAACCTATGGTCGTCTGGGTAG
>JAPQNM010000015.1:2110814-2120814 GCA_029783475.1 Metacarcinus magister | reverse complement strand
TGTGGCTGCCTAAACATACATACATACACATACGTACATACACACACCACGTACACACACACACACACACACACACACACACCACTTCCCTCCACTGAAAAAAAATGTCTTAACACACAAAACACGTGAGTTCTTATATATGTATGTACAATTATGTGCCAGAAACATGAAAAAAACATACACACACACATACGTACATACATACATACATACATACACACTGCAGAAATAGGAAAAAATACAGCATCCTCATCCTTTATAATTTGATTTAAACAGTTTTTTTTTTCTTTATAGATAAATAATAAATGTATCTTAAATGTATATTTCATGATAATTAACTGTTACATAGACACTAGTTATTTATATTGATCTATTGGAATTAACTGCAGACATAAGATAATAATGTTATGATATTATTCAAAATATTCTCTACAAGCAGGTGAAAAAAATGTGGACTGAGAAAGTGAAAAAAAAAATGGAAGGTGAGTATTAAGATGATGATAATGATGATGATGATGATGATGATGATGGCGAGTAGTATTAGTATTAGTATTAGTAGTTATAGTAGTAGTAGTAAAAATAATAATAGTAATGACAATAGTAACAGCAATAGTAGTAAATAGTGAATGAATGATATGTGAAAATGATAAAAAAAGAATGAAACTAGCCATAACAACTACCACCATAGCAATAATAGTAATAACAATAGTAGTAATAGTCAAAATACTACTACTAGGACCCCTTAAAACAGACCCAGGCAATGTGATACACCCACCTCGGAGTCTACATTCGGTGACAGCTCCTGGGGGTCGTAATCGTAAAGTGCAACCATCTTCCTCACTGCCATGTTAGCGTAAATATCACCCCATCGATCTGCACGTCGCCCCACAGATCCGTCCCGTCTCCTCCTTCCACTCTCAGACTCCTTCAGAAGCTCCACCGCTACCCTCTCATCATCCACCTTCAGGAGACAAGAGGTAGTGTCATTATAGTGAATTGTATTGTTATTTTATGTATAATCATGTATAAGGAAGTGAGGTTAGTTCTATATTCATACATACTTATAATACAACTACATTTATTGATACCATGTAGTGACTGATAGTAGTGTTGGTGCTATACATACATACATACATACCTGTACTTCTGATACCATGTTGCAGGGGACGTAGCCTTGCAGTCCCCCAGCCTCCCCCCAGTAGAAACCATCTGGGTCCTTATCCCCAAACACCTTAATGAGTTGACCTTCACTAAAGCCTAATTCTTCATCACAAGCATCTGGATTCGGGCTCATAGTAGGCGGGTCATAATTGAAAAGAGCTACAAAAAGCCTGGTCTGCTCTCCTGGTCCTCCCCGCCCACGCCCACCTTCCCCACGCCCATACTCACGCCCATACTCTCCTCCTCTATGATCATAACGGTCTCTGGGGTCTCTAGGGTCTCTGGGGTCCCTTGGGTCTCTCATATGCTGATCTCTTCTGTCTCTCATCATATCTCTAGGATCTCTGGGGGTGTAATGCATATCTCTAGGGTCACGCATATCTCTAGGGTCACGGGGGTCTCTAGGAGGGGGGCGGTGCTGCTGGGGGGGTGGAGGGGGGCGGCCGCGTTCCATGTGTGACCTTGGGGGGTGTGCGCGGGGGTCAGGTCGTCCTCTGCTGCCTTGACCTGTATCGTATTCGTCGTCTTTGAAAGCGTCCATTGGTCCGTGCGGCTCGTCCTTAGTGATTTCTGTGGGGTGGGAAGGGTGAGTAGGTTAGGATCTGACGTGTGTGTGTGTGTGTGTGTGTGTGTGTGTGTGTGTGTGTGTGTGTGTGTGTGTGTGTGTGTGTGTGTGTGTGTGTGTGTGTGTGTGTGTGTGTGTGTGGGTGTGTGTATGTGTGTGATTGTGTGTGTGTGGAAGGGGAGGGGATAAGAGGGAGAGGAAGAGGAGGAGGAGGATTGAGGAGGATTGTAAACTATAAAAGATAAGAGGTAAGGATGCTAATTATATATATACTGTAAAGGGAGAAAGGGCAGCAATAATAATAATAATAATAATAATAATAATAATAATAATAATAATAATAAAATACAAAGGTTATACAGGTGTTCATAAAGGTAGCCACACTTCCTCTAATTATACAAAGGTGTTCTACAGGTAATGTGACAGGTAGGAGGACCATATTAGGCATTTTTTAAGGTATACGTGAAATTAAGAGGAAGAGGAAGAGGAAGAGGATGAGGATGAGGATGAGGAGGAGGAGGAGGAGGGAGTGTCTGTAGTAGGTTGGCACTAACTGTAGAAGTAATATCAGATTAAAGAAAGAATTTAGAGAGAGAGAGAGAGAGAGAGAGAGAGAGAGAGAGAGAGAGAGAGAGAGAGAGAGAGAGAGAGAGAGAGAGAGAGAGAGAGAGAGAGAGAGAGAGAGAGAGAGAGAGAGAGAACGGCAAGAACAGAAACACAAACAAACAAACATAGATACATACATACATACATATACAAACACGTACATACATACACACCAAAAACATACACAAACAAACATACATACACGGAGGGAAACACTACATCAACACGTCCTTTTTAAGTATAGAAGTCAATTAATTAAAGGTGAGAAAGATACACAGGTTAAGAATTAGGATTTAGTTGTTGTATTTAAGAATGAAGTCGAGGTTTTAGAGAACAAGAAGAGATCGACGAAGGCAGGTAACCAGTCGACTTGATTTATTTTTTTTTATAATTTTTTTTTCTTTTATCTGCAGTTACATAATGAAATACGAAATGCTTTATATACAAACTGAAATATTTGAAACTAAAAGAAAAAACACGACCCATTCTGAATACGAATATCAGAATTAGTGTTCAAAAAAATATTCACAACCTAAAGTTAGACTGACGAATGAAATTATTTTTATATATATTTATTTTATATATTTCCAGTATAAAAACTAAGACGAGATTCTATACATTTTATCATTACTTGTATTTCCTTCATGTATCTTCGCAAATATCATCAAACACGTGGATTATAATGAAGTTAAAATGATTAATCCCAAAATATAATCCATTAGTTAATTAATTCACACCCACACCTGTCGCCTGAGAACGTAATTATGACAGGTAAAAACGGAGAGACGTACGTGTTTAGTGCAAGATATCGTCAGACTAATTCCATATTGACCTTGCTTATCTCTCTCTCTCTCTCTCTCTCTCTCTCTCTCTCTCTCTCTCTCTCTCTCTCTCTCTCTCTCTCTCTCTCTCTCTCTCTCTCTCTCTCTCTCTCTCTCTCTCTCTCCTTAAGTTGGCAATTTTCAAGTAAATTTTCAAGGCCTTGTTAGTTTCCTATGCTTAAAATTTTGTCCACTTACTTATAACGAAAAATAATGTGGGAATATTTACACAAAATCGATAAAACAAACAACTAACGAACAAAAAACGTATAATTACTTTAATGAACTGAACCAAATGAGTCTGAAGCTTCACAACTAAACCGAACGAAACAATGAAGCAGCAAGAATCAAAACTGAAATGAATCCTCGTAACGAACCAGTGACACGAGACCGCGAACACGTAGGGACGAGGACGATAAGGGAAACAATAAATATATATATACGTAACTACCATAGAATTCATAAGGGAAACAATAAATACCAAACTAAAAACAAAAGAGGGTTATAGGGAGTAGGGTTCAGTTCTCCCTGTGAGGTTCGGATAAGGGTATTGAAGCTTCGGTACTTACGTCTCGTTCTGGATGGACCTTTGCCTGGTAAGGAAAAGAGAAAGTTGTAACACGGAAAAAGAGGAGATCAAAATAGAGATGATAAAGAGATTAAAAAGAGAGAAAAATGTGCTAATGTAAATATATAAAGGAATTGGAATAAGTGAGATGAATAAGAAAATAAAGAAGAAGAAGAAGAAGAAAGATGATACAATGCAAGCAGAGATAAAGATAGATAGATAGATGGATAAGATAGATAAAAATGTGGAAATAAAATTAAAAAAATGAGAAATTGAAATAAATTAGAAAAAGGAAAAATATGATTGAAAACAAATAGATATAAAAATACAGATGAACAAGAAATAAAAAGATTGAGAATGGAAGGAAATAGAAAAAAGAATAAGAAGAGAAAATACAGCTTCAAATGCAATCACTCAAGAGAGAAAAGTGACAAAAAGTGAAACATTTAAAAAAAAAAACCAAAGAAATTTATACATACACTTCGTTCAGACTCAAGGACTTGGGTGAAACATGTATAATATATAGAAACAAGAGAGAGATATTAATAGACAGATAGATAGATAGACAGACAGTTATAGTTTAAAAAAAGAAGCAGAAATTATTATAAGCCCATCAATTAATTATAATATATTGCCTCCAAAAACACATCACATCACAACACTCAACACTTATAGAGTAAGTACAGAGAGAAAAAAAATAATAGGTTTCTTATTTTAATCATTATTATTATTTTTTTTTTTAGTAAGAAAGAGAAAGAAGAAAAAATTAGTCATAGATCTAATAACATTCTGCGTTACCTTAAACTATAAGAGAAGGGAGGGGGGAGGGGTGGGGGGGGGAGAAGGGAGAGGGGGGGATGGGGTAAGTCACCTCACCCCTGCCCCGCCCCCTTCGCCCCCCTCACCCCCCCCACCCTGCCCCGTGAATCGCTAAAATACGTGACCTCCTTCCGCCTGTGACTCATAGCATAATAATAATAATAATAATAATAATAATAAACACATAAATACATAACCAGATTAAATTTCAATAAGACATTTCTGCCTCGTGACCTGACCTAACTTGATTTGACTTGACCTGACTCAGAGCCATCATCAGGGAGCCGAGCGTGAGTCACAGGTCATGGAGGTCACATTCCTTGGCCACACAGTCACAAACGAGAACGGAACACGAACAAAACATGTTTTAATACTCTCTGAAACCAACCATAAAATTGGACTCAGGAAACATTGACTAATCAGTAATTGGTTCGGTTTAATTTTAGCTTTTTTTAGGCGATTATTTTGTATACGTGTGTGACTGCGTGGCTGTATGACTATAGTGCATACATACACACATACATACACACTCACACATACACACCCATCCACCCACACACACATACACACACATGCACAGCCGTGAGAGGTGCGCTGGTGACACACACACACACACACACACACACACACACACACACACACACACACACACACACACACACACACACACACACACACACACACACACGGGCGCCATAGGACTGTGTGCCGAGCAGGTGAAAACACAGGTAGTAAACTAAGTGATTGAACTGACCACTCGCTAAGCACATGACGAAGGGCTGAAGGCGGCGGCGAGGCGGTAGAAGGGCGGCGGGAGAGGCAGAGACGGCAAGGATATTAAATAAAAATAAATAAATAAAAAAAAATCCATGATAATTATATTTTTTTTATCTTTTTCTTCTTATTATGAATGTGAGTAAAGTGAGTTTCGATGAGTGAGTAAATGATGATGAGTGAGAGAGAGACAGAGATGAATTCCCTCACTCTCTTAGCCAACCATAATTTAGGCCTAAAATGACCTTAATTAAAACGATCTGAACACCTTTTAAAAAAAAACAGTAAAACAAAAATCATGAACAGATCAGGCAAATGAATCACCTCAATACCAACACGAAGCAAGGTCACGCGAGGTCATGCAAGGGTCAGATCAGATTAGATGGTTAATGAGTCATGTTAATAGAGGTAATTAGCAGCTCAGGTGACCGGCAGGTAATCAATTAGTGTAAAAAGGTGACGTAAGTATTAATTGAGGTCACGCAGGAATCATTACTATTATTTTTCTCACTCATATAAAAAGCTAAAATTTTTCTATACTTTTCAAGGCCACAATAACTCTCCACGCCCACGCCCACGCCCACGCCCATCGCCATGCCCTTACGAGTCTCTCTAAGGTGCGTCTTCTACGTCAAAAACAAATAGGAAACAAGAGAGTAAAAAAAAAAAGCTCTAAGAAGCAATAGTTATTAGCACTCCCTTGTCAAAGTGATTATTATGGTGGGGGGGAGGGGAGAAAAATACCCTTAGAACGAGAGACAAGATAAAAGCAGGTCTTCCAAGTGGTAAGGAGTGGCAGGGCGGTGTGTTGGGGGGCAGGGGGACAAGGGGGGGGACAAGGGGGACAAGGAGGGGCAAGGAGGGGCAGAGGGGCAAAAGGAGGGGGGAAGGTACGCAGGTGATTGTCGAAGAGGGAAAAAAATAGGTCCAAAGACATAGTAGGTGAAAAAATTGTACGTCACCCGCAACAAAATTCTCCTAAAGTTGCTGTAAAAAAATGAATATATAAAAAAATACTTGTTGGCGCTAGCGTGACTAATGGACGAACTCATGAGCACCAAAATACTTCGCTCAAAAAAGCACGTTATGGGAAAGGAAACTCGAGCGATGAATTATGGGAAGTGACGCGCCTGTCCTCTAGGTTGGGTGGGTAGGCCTATGCCCCGCGAGGGTGAGGTGGGGGGGGGGTGAGGGCACGCTACAGACCACCGAGCATCACCCTCTATGTACAGTACGCGACGCTCACCACGGAGACAAGGTAAAGATAGGAAGATAGAGAAAGACACAGAAGTGTTTACCTTTTAACTGCCCTATGGTATTGAATAAAGAGTTTGAGAGTCTGGCCAAGCCACTCCTGGGGGTGCCTGAGCCAGGGCCAAGGGGGGGGGAGGGGGAGAGAAAATGAGACTCTTATTTATCTTGCGACAACAAGAGGTTAAGACCTTAAGTTAGGAAGCCTGTCTGACACGGCGCGTGAGGCCGAGGTAGTATTGATCATCATCATCATCATCAGTGACTAAGAGACAACACTACACACAAGATGGATCAGTGACAACAACATCTGATCATCATATCAGCATGACAACTTAAAGTAAGCAAAGCTGTGTTACGTGTCAGCAGCAGCAGCAGCAGCAGCAGCAACAGCGGCAGCAACAGCAGCAGCAGCGGCAGCAGCAGTGCGGTGATGTGTGCAGCATTCCGAGCCAGTGTGGCCGGGCGGCGCACACGCCTCACCCACGCCCTGCAGCTGCTGGGGCTGCACACTTACCTATGGCTGGGATGGATCCGTGTGGGCCCTGCTGGCCCTGGCCCTGGCCCTGGCCTTGGCCTTGGCCTGGGTACAGGTCCTTGTCGGTGAGGCCATCCTCGTGCTCCAGGATGGTCTGCTCTGGGTGGTCACTACGCACGCGGTTCAACAGGCGGTCCCGCAGGCTGCCTTGTGTGTGCTGCTGCTGCTGCTGCTGGTGTGCGCGGTTCTGGCCGGGGCCGGGGCCGTGGTGGGGGCCGGTCATGCCGTGCTGGGCCCCGGGCTTGTGGCTGTCCGGATGCATATCCTGCAACAGGAGACTGTGTGTTACCACGGCCCTCTCGAGGCGCCCATCAGCCACGCACTGGGCCCGGACACCTGCCTGCCTGTTCCTGCCGCCCTCACTGCACTCCTACATCCTCCACACCCTCCCCTCACCTCACCCTGCCCTGCACTGACCCGCCCCGCCCCGCCCCGCCCCACCCGACTCCCAATATTGATCTACGAGCCACAGTGAAGCCCTGTCATGAGGCAGCCTCCCGCCCCACGCCACACGCCCTGAGCCCCACGTCCACTGTGCCGCCCTCAGCTCACCCTCTAACACTAAATCGATCATCACAGTAACTTGAAGACCCAAGTCGCTGCCTGGCTAAGGTGGCCGTCCCTCCTCCCCCCTCAGGCAGCGGTGCGCCCCCTCACAAGTATTTTCTTCCCCTCGGGCAGACAGGAAACAGGCAAGACAAACACCGGACACAATGGCCAACAACAACAAGAGACAAAAATAAAATAAACTAAAAACCACCATTACAAAACAGTGACCCCTTCCTTGTGCGACACTAAAACAACCTCCATTTTCTACGCGGCCGCAACCATAACCTCCATTTTCCACGACGCCGCCACCACAAAGCACCACTCAACTCTATGCCAGACTCAACTAAAAAAACATAAAAATGACTCCAAACAAGTCCCCGCCAAAGAAAAAACATGAAACCAAACACTAAAAAAGGAGGATAAGAAGGATACAGGAGGTGTTATGAGGTGGCAGCAGCGTCGTAGGGAGGCAGACAACACTTTACCTCATCCGTCAGGTCAGTTTCGCTCTCCTCTGCAATGTCGGAGAGTTCTGAAGGCCTGTCAAGATCGGAGGTGATCATATCTTCATCCTGCTCCTGGAGATGCGGGAGGGAGGGAGGGAGGGATGCCGTCAAGCCGTGCAAACAAAACAAAAACAATTGGCATGACATAGAAAAAACATAAACAAGCATAACTCAATACAACACAATACAATAGGGATGAAAATAATGATAAAGAAATGTATAAAAAGTAATGAAATGTAACACACGATAGAGAGAATAAATGAAATAAGGAAAATATGTAAAATAGATCAACAAACGTAATATAATGATACAACTCAATACAATACAATACAACAGGGATGAAAATGATGATAAAAGAATATATGAATAAAAATGAAATAACACAATAAAAACACACATAATAATAAAAAAAAATTAGAAAAACACACTCAAGCACAACACATCAGGGACAGAAAAAAATAAAAATAAAAATAAAACTGAAAAAACAAGAAAAAAAATATAAAACAAAAAGATATATAAATAGTTACGTAAATATAATGAATAAAAATAAACTTTCTGCCATCAAGCAATTTAAAAAAGTAATTTAAAAGCATTTGTGCAACTTAACCAAAAAAAATAAGTAAAGGTTAGGTTAGGTTAGGTTAGGTTAGGTTAGGTTAGCTTAGGATAGGTTAGGTTAGGTTAGGTTAGGTTAGGTTAGGTTAGGTTAGGTTAGGTTAGGTTAGGTTAGGTTAGGTTAGGTTAGGGTAATACACATAAGCATACAACACACTCACCATGCCTAGATAATGTATGGTAAGGGCGTGAGGTGGGAATGTAAGGCGAGAGTTGAAACACAAATGCATTCATGATAAAGAATGAAAGATTATTAATGGTTGACTAAAATAATGTAATGATAGGGAAAAAAATGATTGACTCGAGAAATATAATGATAATAATGATAATGATAATCTTGAACTAAATAAATAATAAGTTTTAATTAAAAATGCTTCAAGAAAATGAAAACCTAAACCAACATAAATTATAAGAAAAGAGAAAAAAATAGCCGAGTTATTAATGATGATGATGATGATGATGATAATGACAACACACAAGGGAACAAAACAAAACAAGCAAAAACAAACAAACAAAAATAACACAACAATAATAATAATAATAATAATAAAAAAAAAGAAAACTTACCAATCACAACATAGCATAAAATGAGGTTAGGTTAGGTTAGGTTAAGTTAGCTCAGGTTAGGTCAGGTCAGGCAAGGTCAGGCAAGGTCAGGTAAGGTCAGATCACTCACCTTGCCTCGGCCACGTCCTCGCGCGAAGTGTGAAGGAATTTGACTTGGCACTGAATCACCTGAAACACTGTCTCGACTCTTGGTTCGAACCGTCACTTGCTTAGGTTCGAACCCTGGTATCTTGGTAAGGTCGATAAGGGCGTGGTCACCTGTGGGGCGGAGAGGAGAGGAGAGGAGAGGGAAGAGGGGAGGAAGAGGAGAGAGGTAGGGGAAAGAGAGGCAGAGGAGAGAGGGGGAGAGGAGAGAGATAAAGGAAAGAGAGAGGGAGAGGAGAGAGGGAGAGAGGAGTAGGAGGAGAATGGAAAGAGAGCAATTTTAGAGAGGAGAGGAAGAAGAAGGGAAGATAGAGTAAGAAGGGAAAAGGAAGAGGAAAGAGTGAGGGAAAACAGAGGAAGGAAAAGACAAAGGAGAGAAAAAATACTGTTATTTCACTTATCAACAGAAGATAAATTAATGTATTTTTATTCTCAGGTAAATAAGTCGGTGGTAGTTTGGCTTGTTATCTACACAGTACCGTACATAGTAAAACATAGTATAACAGATTAGGTTAG
>JAPQNM010000015.1:2098314-2105814 GCA_029783475.1 Metacarcinus magister | reverse complement strand
TTGATTTGATAGAATAAAAGGTTTTTTTTTTTATTATTATATTTTCTAATCGATGTAACTGTCCACACCTGTATGTAATGAGTTGTATAATGGTCTATAATTTTGTTTACCTGTCTATTTTTTTGGTTTAACTGTCTATAATTTTGGTTTAACCGTTTATAATTCTGGTTTAACTGTCTATAATTCTGGTTTCACTGTCTATAATATTGGTTTACCTGTATAATTTTTGGTTTAACTGTCTATAATTCTGGTTTAACTGTCTATAATTTTGGTTACCCTGTCTATAATTTTGGTTCACCTAATTTTTTTTTTATTTATCTGTCTATAACCTATCTATAATTTAAGTTAACCTGTCTATAATCTAAGTTATTCCTCGATAGTCTACCTGAAACCCCTTTCCTTCTTATCACCTGACCTTAATCAATCTTTCTATCTGATCCCTTTTATCTCCTTCAATCCATTTTTTATCAGTAAGCATTATCCATTTCACCACAATCCATGTCTACCACTAACCTAACCTAACCTAACCCTACTTCATCCACCACTAGCTAACTCTCTCCACATGCTAACAATCCACCATTTACTCCACCTAACTAATCGCATTCCACCTGTATAATCACCTCACGTTTACCTATCAAATCTACCTTTATATACACCTAAACGACCTAATTAGACAGTTAATTATACCTACCTGACAATGCCTTAAGTACACGACACATCTAATTACCCTTATTTTACCTGTCCAAGCTAGTTAATCTTTTTAAGTGTACCTCAGAATCGTATTAAGTAGTTTAAAAATTCTACCACGCCTCTGCCTCTCTCCTCACCCCCCCAGAGCACATTTTTAAGGATGCTGAGGAATCCTACGAAGGACATTCTCGCTTTGACGCACTAAGGACTCTCAGCCTCTGTCCTGCTAAGGGAAGGGAAGGGGCTGGAGGGAGACAGAAGGATCGAGGAGGGAAAAAGGACAAACTGAGGATCACAAAAGGGATTGAGTGTCTCTTTCTAGTATTCAAGCCTGTTATGTTTGGTATTTCTATAGAGTTTTGAAGGTTTGATAAAGGATTGGATCGTGTTTCAAGGTTAATAAAGAGGTTTTGATACACTGGCAAGGGAGTTCTAGTACTATGAAGGATTTCTAGATCTGACACCAGCCACGAAGGGGTTTCTAAAGGGACGAGAACAGCTCCAGAGTATAAAGTGGCGAGGTATCTAACACATAAGGTATCTAATAGGAAGTTGAGGCTTTATTTAAGAGCTGGGAAGTCTCTAGAGGGAAAGGGAGGGTGGGGGATGGTTTCTAAAGGGAGAGAGGGAGGGAGGGAGGGAGGTGGCTAGCATATTTACCTCTCCAACCTTGGCGGGGCATGGAACACAGAGATCGTGAGTCACCATAGGGCATCCCGGACAACAGACACACGTCCTCCTCCTCCCATACCCTGCTAGCTACTGACCCATCCACCCTCGTGCTCAGTCGATTATACTGAGTTCCTGGAGTGTGACGTCACTTATTTACATCTTCTGTCATAGAGAACGTGGAATAGAAAAAACGGAGAGAGGACCACCACATATACGAACCCAACCAAACGAGAGAGAACTTGACTTGGAGGAACTTGGAAGAACGAACTTGAGTTGAAATTAACGGAGGAGGACGAGGACGAGGACGAGGACGAGGACGAGAAGGAGGAGGAGGAGGAGGAGGAGGAGGATGAAGGCGACGAAAAAGGTGCATCACACAAAAAGGACAAAGCAAAAATAGACACAAAAAAACAAAAAAAAAATGAAGAAAGGACAAGGAAGGAGGAGAAGGAAGAAACGAAACAATAAAAAAGGTGCAACACACGAATAAACGAACAACACAACAAAAAAAACAACAACGAAGAGAGAAAAAGAAAACGAAAATAACATAGTCCACCTATTTATATATATATATTTCGATCTCACAGAAAATGGGACTGAGGTTGCCTGTAGCCAAGAGGCGAAGGAGGGCTCTGGCGGGCGGGCTGATGGACGGGCGGGCGTGTGGGCGGGCTTATGGGCGTTTGAGTAGGGTGAGGAGGAGGAGGAGCGCGAGCCAACTCATAAAATAAAAGCAACCTCTCTTTAGCAAGCAGTGAGGCAGCGTGTGTTGGTAATACATACATATATAAAAAAAAATAATAATAAAAATAATAATAATAATAATGAAAAGACCACCTTCTTACACCGATGAAGGAGGTCTGTTTAGTCCCACCCCTTCCCCTATAGGACCCCCAAATAGACCTCACCCAAGGACTCACTCTCAAAGGATGGATGGAGTTAAGTTCCTGATTTGCTTTTCGGTTTATTTTTATTATGTATATATATATATTTTTTTTATTGCGTCCGGGCAGAGGAAGGGGTTATGGGGTTAGGGTGTGGGTGCGTGCGCGAAGTATGTGTGTGGTGAAGAGAGAACAGAGAGAGAGAAAGAGAGAGTGAGAGAGAGTTGAGAGAGAGAGAGAGTGAGAGAGAAAGAGGAAGACAACAAAGACTTAAGGAAAGATCGAAAGGGAAGGAAAATCAACGGAATAAAAAATGATATTAAAAAAAAACCGAGTAGGAGATATAAAATAAAGAGAAAAGAGAAAAAATCGAGAAAAAAGAACATTAGGAGATAAAAGCAAGAGAGATAGAGATAAATAATTAAATAGAGAATAAAATTTAGATAGATCGAGAAAAGAAAAAAAAATATGTAGAGAGTCAAAGATAGATGATAGAGAGTGTGTTAGGTATAGATAATAATAATAATAATAATATAATAATAATAATAATAATAATAATAATAGGTGATATAGAGAGCCAATGAAGCCAACATGGAGTATTGACAGTCGTACTCACCAGATGGAGCCACAGCTTCTAACAATGTGATATGGATTAAATTAATGTTAAAAGTCCAAACCCCAAGATACCATTAATCAAAAAATAAATAAATCTTGTGGTGATAGAAATATTTGCAAGTAATGAAACGACTAATAAAAAAAGTGTAATACAAATTGTGAAATGGTGCGACAAACTTGACCTTAGGAAAGATGTCTACTTATAATAATAGTGATATAATAATAATGAAGATGATGATGATGGTGATGATGATGTTGGTGATAATGATGATAAGTACATTGCATATTAATGTATATATAAAACAGTAACAATAACATCAACAAACAAACATGTAATTACCAGGTGACCTTCATTCATTAATTAGGCCTAATTTGCCCAGGTGAGTCGTGCTTTTTTTTCTTCTTTTGATTTAGAAAAAAAAAATTGGAGTTTTTTCAGAATTTAATTTTTATAATTTTCGGAATTTTTTTCTATTTAAGCTTATTTGGGGGGGGAAGTTCCTAAATTTTGGGTACACTCTCACTCTCTCACTCTCTCTCTCTCTCTCTCTCTCTCTCTCTCTCTCTCTCTCTCTCTCTCTCTCTCTCTCTCTCTCTCTCTCTCCCAAACTCTACTTCAATTTAAACCAAAAAAAAAAAAACTTCACCAATTACCACGACTCACGAAGACAAAATTCATACCCTCATTTTCTCTACTCTCTCATTAAAAAAACAGGAGAATCAAACAGCACAAGGTTCAGACACTCACCCTTTGGAAGAGTGCGGAATTCTATCGTTGTGGAGAGCCGTTCTTGGCCCCTGGACGTCTTGCCATCAAACTGCGGCGCGCGTAGATTCTTGGCGCGTATCGTGACCCTGTACGTGGTGTTCGGGGATAAACCTGCGGGACAAAGATGGAGAAAGGGAAGGAGGGAGAAAGAAAACGTAGGTATTAGTGGGAAGGTTGTAGGAAGGAGATACTTACTTACTTAATTTAAAAGATAATGAGATAAAGAGATAGAGAAAGGAGGAAGAGGATGACGAGATAAAGATGAAAGAAGGAGAATTACACTAAAAAAAAGGATTGAAATGTGAAGAAGGAAGATGAAGAGGGACAATAACGATACAGATGAAGGAAAAGGAAGAGGAGGAAGAAGAGGACAATTATACAGTGATGATATAAAAACACAAAAAGAAAAAGAGAACGAGTAGGAAGTGAAAGATAGGAAGTATAATAACAACAATAAATAAATAAATAAATAAATAAATAAATAATAATAAAACCTCACCTGTAATAGTATGCCGGTAAACACCTGGCTTCACCGTCCGCACCTCCACATTATTGACGCAGACAGTGTGCTGGAAATTAGAGTTAGAAGGCAGCCAGGAGATGACAGCAGAGGTGGAGGTGATTGAGGTGGCTTTCACACTCGTAGGACCCAAGGGCGCCTCCTTCCCAATGACCATAGTACAGGCAGCGTCCCTTGAGGTCCTTCGGTTAGGCGTGACGGACCGAACACTAATACGATGCAGCTGGAGTAACAGTAACAGTAACGGTGACATATTAGCTTTCCAATCCACATCAGAAACGGAAATCTCAGTCTCTTTTTACTATATACTACACACACACACACGTACACACACACACGCACGTACTTTAGTCGAGTCCACGCCTTCCACCAGTGCACGAGTCCTTTCAGTGGCACGTACAGTTGTCTTAAGGAGTCCATTCACATAGACATGGTAGGATTCAATAGAGCCCGGGGCAGCGTCGGGCGGCGGGTTCCATCCAATGACTATGCTCTTGTTAAGCTGTCGTTCCAGGGTGAGCTGGACCGGAGGAGGGACTAGCACCGAGAAGAAGAGGTCTAGTTAAGAGAAGGCCAATGTCACTATAAAGCTCCATGCATGGTAAGCAGGCAGCAGACACAGTAGGCGGCAGTAGGGACAGTGTTAACAGCAGGCACGGCAGCAGTATATAGATATATTATATAAAAAAACGTAATAATAAGAATAAGAATAAATACACAAAAGAGCTTAGTATCAAAATGGCTCTTAAGGGGAACAGAGCATAGCTGTGGCATTTTTACATAGCTCTTCTAAGGTAAACAAGAAGTAGGTAGAAGTAGAGATGCAAGATGGAGGTGATAGGAGGTGTCATAGTGAAGATAGGAGCAATCTTAATAAAGGTTGGGTGGGGTGGTGATCAAAAAACTGTCCGGCCGGAGCGCTACACTACTGCTTACTACCGCTCTCAGCCCTGTTAATGCTGCCTTCACTTCACCGCTCACACAGACAAACACAGACAAACATCACACCAATACAAGACTGTGTGTGTGAGGCGCCAAACCATCACCACCACCACCACCACCACCCATCACCATCACCATCACCATCACCATCACAAACCATCATCATCATCACAAGTCATCATCATCATCATCATCACCATCATCATAGCGAGCCATTCCACTAGTCGTAATACGTAAACATACCCAAAAAAGTAATATGTATACATTATCAAAAAATAAATAATAAATAAAATGAAACCGGTTCTTGAGTCACTTTATAGAATTCTCAAGTTTTTTTTTTTGGTTTTTTTTTTTGGTATAAATATATAAATAAATAAATTATCCTCGTGCAAATGCAACGCTTGCCTCGACCACGATGCAATAACACAAGAGAATATTATTATGCCCATACACACATACACACACACATATACGCACACGCATACACGCATATACGTACACATGTATATATTTAAGTGGCCTTGACTAATATATGGTGCAGGCGAGGCCCATCTACTTACACTACCACGACAGGCACATAACACCATGATACACTGTAGTAGTAGTAGTAGTAGTAGTAGTAGTAGTAGTAGTAGTAGTAGTAGTAGTAGTAGTAGTAGTAGTAGTAGTAGTAGTAGTAGTAGGTGAAAGTAGAAGGAACAGTAAGAAATGGTAGTAACAGATGCAAAGTAGTAAAAGAATCAGTAGTAGTAGTAGTAGTAGTAGTAGTAGTAGTAGTAGTAGTAGTAGTAGTAGTAGTCACTAAGACCCAAACTAACTAAACGTTCACTTTCCTACATCTAAAACTTCATCTGTCTTCCTCTCTACCTATGAAAAAGAAGAAGAAGGAGGAGGAGGAGGAGGAAGAGGAGACACGATGCCTTACGTCCCACTGAGATGAAAAATAAACTACATCTACTCTACCGCACGCAAACACGCACGCACGCACGCAAACACACGCACTCACTCTACTAATACACCCAGTGAAGATTGAAAGTAGGCAACCAGTAGGATGTTTTTTTTTCTCTTCACTGGGACGACTCTACGACTACTTGACTGATTGACTGATTAACTCATTGACTGATTGACTGACTGCGAGAGAAGTTTGAAGTCGATGGTCTGACTTAACTTTCTTTAATTTATGGTGTAAGTTATTTCTCTTTCTATCGTTCAATCTTGCTCTTTCTTTCTCTATATATTTTTCTCTCTATTTCACTCTTTTCCTTTCTCTCTATTTCTTTCTTGCACTCCTTCTCTTTTTTTTTCTTTCTTTCTTTCTCGTTCGCTCTTCCCTTTTCAAATTCAAATTCAAAACAAACCCGTCAGACCATCGACTTATTTCCTCCCTCTCTCGCAGCTCATCGACTTAATTATTTAACTTACTTTCCGGCCTACCTAGCAGCCCGGCCTGTTCTAGTAGTCGCCTCTCTAGAAGAATTTACCGTATCCCTGCATTAGTGAAGCGACAGTTGTCTTTTTTTTTATAATCTCTCTCACACGTAACCTAACCTAACCTAACCTAACCTAACCTAACCTAACCTAACCTAACCTAACCTAACCTAACCTAACCTAACCAAGCTTAGACTAACCAAACCAAACTTAAATACTTAAAAATAGTATTAAGTTAAAAAAGTTAATAATGTGGACTACGAGACGTCTATAATAAGAGGGCGTTAACCCTTTCCCCCTTCCCCTTCCCCTTCCCCCTTCCCCTTCCCCTTCCCCTTGAGGTTCTAAGACGACTGAGAGCAGAGTGAGAGAGGGGGAAGGGAAGAGAAGGGAAGGGAAGAGAAGGGAAGGGAAGGGTACCTAGCAATAATGTATAACTATTTAGAAAGAAAAAAAGAGAGAAAAAAAGAGAGAAAAAGAAAGAAAGAATGAAAAATGAGATAGGCAAAGAAATCCAGAATGATAGAAAAAGGAGAGAGGAAGAGAAAGAGAGAGAGAAAGAGAGAAAAAGATAGAGATAGAAAGATAGAGAGAGTCACCCCATACCATCCTACCCACCATTCTAACCTTGCGCTATCTTAGAACGCTACAAAAAGGTCTACAAGGGACAATCTATAGATGCTATTGCGCTATCGTAGTATTGCGCAGGCCAGCCAAGATACTTATACTAATAGTAATCAAAACAATAGTAACCTCACCTCTGTATACTTAGGGAGGGTATCAATATACATACATACATACATACATACATATACATACATACAGACGCACATATAGATTGGTAAAAATAAGTGTAAATAATGCAATACAATGCTTTTATAAATGCAAATATTGTTGGAATAGTTTTTTATATGTAAATAAATTGAGTTTTTTTAATTAATTTAGTTTATTTTATTATGTATGTTTTTTTTTATTTTATT
>JAPQNM010000015.1:2078314-2093314 GCA_029783475.1 Metacarcinus magister | reverse complement strand
CACTTGTTACCCTCGATGCCTAAAGGGAGGGAGAAAGGGAGGGAGGGAGGGATTAAGGGAGGTAGTAAGGGAGGTAAAGTAAGCTGCTAAAATCCCCTATAAGTATACACAGCCAAAGTCTTACCTAAGCATAATTTAGAAGAGATAAACATTGCAGAAATCACATCAATCAATAACACGACAAGGTTAAAAAAATGAATAAATATGAATAATACACTACAATTATAATTTCTGCAACGTGTACTCAAAGCCACGTGGAATAGGAGCAAGGGAGGGTATGAGGGAGGGTGGGTATGAGGGAGGATATGTGGGTATGTAAACTTGATTTAATACACTACATAGTTATAAGCTGGAGACTAAGAGGCGATGAGGACAGTTATAAGGAGTCAGGAGAAAACACTGCAACAGATGTGAGTATACAAAGAGATAGAACATACTTATAATCAAGGTTAAAATAAGGTTAATTGCGAGAGAAAGACACATATAAGAGATTAGTATAGTTATGCCCCCAAAGAGAGAGAGAGAGAGAGAGAGAGAGAGAGAGAGAGAGAGAGAGAGAGAGAATTTACATATAGAATAGGTAAATAGAAGAAAAAAAACAGACAGCCAGACAGACAGACAGACACACAGACAAATAGATAGATAACACTTAGATAACAGAAGAAAATAAATCAGAGAGAGAGAAAGAGACAGAAGGAAATAACACACACACACACACACACACACACACACACACACACACACACACACACACACACACACACACACACACACACACACACACACACACACAGAAACAGAAAATAAACCCCAAATTATACAACCCAACCTAACCCAACCCAACCCCAACAAACAAAAACTCACAACTCAGCTTTATACCCAAACTAATCATCTTTCTCCTCTACCTCCACCTCCTCCTCCTGCACCTCCTCCTCCTCCTGCACCTCCACCTCCACCTCCTTACCTATCAAATGTGGTTCGTCCTGAGAGATGAAGTTAAGGTCAGATGGTACTGAGGTCGACACAGGCTCGTCATCGTCTCTGAGTCCCATTACAACTGACTGATGGAACTCCACTAAGTCTTCTCCAACAAGTTTCTCCACAAAATTAGACGGGACAAGACCACGCCGACCATCCAGCAGCTCTCCATCAAAGAAACCATCCTGTAAGTAATGAAAAAGACTCAGTACTTGATAGTTAGATACATAAATAGAGAGAGATAAAGAGAGATTATTACTACATCCATAAACCGTTGGGTGAGATGGACTGCCTTGTGCCCGTTATTTGTCACAGGTTTAGATTTGTTCATAGTGACACCTCGAATGTTGGTTGGATACATAAAAAGAGATATAGATAGAGAGAGATAGAGAGATTATTACCTCATCCATCGCGCCCCACACCAGTACGTAATCTCCGGCATTGACTGCTAACTCAGCCTCGGGATTCTCATTCGGGGAGTGTTGGAAGGGGTCATAGGAATACCTGAAGAAAACCAACACATTAAACACACGTAAAACAAAATACAGGGGTGTTATCTTACCTTAAAAACACCTGGATATAATTAAGTAAGTTATATTACCTCTTCATCCTCAGTTAAGTTAGGTTAGGTTAGGTTCTCTCACCCTTTACTCCTTGCACCTTTAATCTACACCTTTCTCTCATTACCTGGCGATGTAGACGTGACACCTTCCCTTCCCAGGTATCTCAAGGACATCAAGGACTCTGTTGTCTGTTTCGTAGGGCGGCAACATCACGCCAGGGAGGTTACCGTTCACCAGGTTTTTGTCTGTAGAAGGTGATGTGAGGTTAGTGGGGTTCAGGGGGGGGGAGGAGGAGGAGGAGGAGGAGGAGGAGGAGGAGGAGGAGGAGGAGGAGGATGTTTACACTGAAGAGAAAGAAAGAGATTAAGAGTAAGTGAGTGAGAGAGAAAAAAGATATTCATCAAAAAGTCATGAAAGTTAGATGAAAGACAAAGAAAATAAAGGATGAAAAAAAGGATTCAATAAAATAGACAAAAATTTGAAATCCTGTAAATATTTAGGAAAGGAAAACAAAAAAGTATTTATCCTAAAATTACTATAATACAATATACTTACAAATATACTTAAATACAAACACATACATATACATACTGCAATTGTAAGGTATATAATCATTAATATATTTCAGGTATATTTTCAAAGCCACACACACACACACACACACGCCACTACCTTCACACTAATTATCAAACACTAATTACACCCTTTAAAACAATTACTACCACCAACACCACACAACATGCTAATTAATAACCAATTAGTAAATATATATAAAAGAAAATGAACTTAAATAGAAAATCAAAATCTTATCCATAACC
This sequence comes from Metacarcinus magister, assembly GCA_029783475.1. NCBI lineage: Eukaryota > Metazoa > Arthropoda > Malacostraca > Decapoda > Cancridae > Metacarcinus > Metacarcinus magister. The sequence continues at coordinate 2,090,955 of JAPQNM010000015.1, read as the reverse complement.
AAAAAAGGAAAATTTAAATAGAGAAAAATAGTTAGTTGATTTTACTTACCAACTGAAGAGGAAATAAATGAGGAAAATAATTACGCGAAAAAATGGTAATAAGAACAATTGTAACTCGTGGAAATTGGGACGAAATGAGGAAATTGTTTTTTTAATTGTGCCGAAAAACGAAAAAAATATTATACGCGAAATAAAAACTGGTACATCAAAAAAATAAATAAATAAACGCGTTCTGAAAATCACGTCGAAGGAAAATAAATAAAAAAATAAAATAAAATAATGTCAAAATATCATTAAAAAAAAATAAAAACGGGATGAAAACCGAAAAAAATCATCCAATATAAAAAATAAAAAAAACGCAGAAACAATAGAAAAAAAAATTACCTTACTATTACGAACTCAAAAAAAATATAATAAATAAATAATAATAATAATAATACCAATACTAAAAAAAAACTAACTAAATATACATTAACTACCACGTAACAACAACTTAAGGTTTACAAATGACTTGAGGGGAGAGGAAGGGGAGGAGGAATGGTGGGGGGGGGGGAGGGGAGAAGGATAGGAATGGGGAGAGAGATGGAAGAGGAAGAGAAGGAGAGAGAGGGGAAAAAGGGGGGGTGGAACATGCTCCGTGCAAGAAAGAAAGAGGAGGAGGAAGAGGAGGAAGATGAAACACAAACATGCTGGGAGGATACAAATAGGAAGAGAAATTAGGAGGAAAAAGTTGGGGTTGGGTTGGGGTTGGGGTTGGGGTTGGGGTGGGGGGAAGGGCACATCAATTATACCGTCTTTATCATAACTGGTGGTAATGATGGTGGGCAGAGGATTGATGTTGGGGAAGACTGGATTGCTGATGCCTCCCCCGCCTCCAAGCAGCCCAGCGCCTCCTCCAATCAGCCCCAGAGACGTAGGCAGGTTGAGAGAGCTAAGCGGGTTGGTTCCTGCCAAGTTGAGTCCCGCTGTAGTAGACGAGGTCCCACCCAGAAACGAGGGTCCCAAGGAAGCGAGAGAAGATAGACCCCCGAATCCGGTAGTGCCATGGGGCGGGAAGCTGAGTCCTGCTGGGTCTAGGTGGGCGAGGGACTGATCCACGAAGCTTAAGGGATTGTTAGTAAATCCTGGGTTATGTCCAAGGGGGTTAACTATTGGGTTTGATAGATCCAAAGCAGTAACTGTAGTTGTGTTAGCCCCGGTCAGCCCTCCGCCAAGGAAAGAGGAGGGCGTGAAACCGGATAAACCGAAGGAGGAGAATGCATCGCTGGTCTTGAGAGGCGCCACACCGGTAGAGGAAGAGGTAGAGGAAGACAGCCCTGGTGGAGAGATATACAACTACACGTCAGTCGCTGCACCTCGCCATCCCTTGCGTTAGTTATGTGATCACCGCGTCAGGTATCAGCAAGGTATCGATGACAAGCAGACTGGGCATTAGTATATATAGATATTGACATAACATTAGAAGTGATTGAGGTGGTCTAGCCAGCTGGGAGTATGGGAGGACAGCGGCACTAGTTCAAGGTCATCATTCTCATGCACCGCCGCACATGCACTGCAATCACGGGTTTCTATATAGATAGATGTGTGTGTGTTGTGTTGTGTTTGGTATGTACAGTGACAGTACAGTGACGCATGCCTTGAGGCGGCTCCGCGCTCACACACACACGCACGCACACATACACACGCACATAAGTTGCAAGGAAGAAAGGAAGGAAGATTTATAAAAAAAAATAAAGAAAAGAAAAAGGCGCAGAAAATATAAGTGAAGTGAAAACAAGAAGACATTGTGAATTAATTAAGAAATCCGACAACATCAATAACAATGATAATTATAGTAATGATAATAATTGTTGAGCTGTACATTAAACGTTAACAAACAAACTAATTTCACTACGAGATTTAAACAAGCGGCCATGACACTAACTGCCTTTCCTTTAAGACTTGAAGAGGCACATCGACCATTAACTAAAAGAACAATAAAAAGAAGAAGAAAATAATAACAATAAGAATAGAGAAGTAATAATAAAAGTAGCAGTAACAGTAGCGATAGCAGTAGTAGTAGTAGTAGTAAAAATAGTAGTAGTAGAAATAGAAGTAGAAGTAGTAGTAGTAGTAGTAGTAGTAGTAGTAGTAGTAGTAGTAGTAGTAGTAGTAGTAGTAGTAGTAGTAGTAGTAGTAGTAGTAGTAGTAGTAGTAGTAGTAGTAGTAGTAGTAGTAGTAGTAGTAGTAGTAGTAGTAGTAGTAGTAGTAATACATAATAGTCTACAGAGGCCGCTGGTAATACATGATCGAGCACATACGAACGAACACAACTCTAAGAACACTATGTAGATAAAGGAAGGAATAACAAAAATAATAAATAAAGAGAGATAGGAAGAAAGAGACAACACTAGAGAGAAAGACAAAGAAGCTGCTCCCATTTTACTTTTTTTTTTATACACGTGACCGAGAGGCGCCAAAAAAAAGTCAAAATAAAAGTCAAAATTAAAAAAAAAAATGAAAAAAAGAACAGGGACTTAAAAAAATTATATATATATATAGAAAGTCACTTGCTCTCACAGTGGTACTAAAAAAAAATATCGAAAAATAGTCAATATAAAGATTAATAATATATATAAAAAAAAATTATTTCAGTAGAGGAAAATATCAGGAAAATCTGACTGAAGTCCTCGTGTTATTAAAATGGAGTGTGTTTGCTTGGTTGGCCCGCGTTGGGAACACTACACGCTAGAAGTAGTGGTGTAGAGGAGGTAGTGAGTGTGTACTGTTAGCATTGCGGGTTTGAAACTCAACAACGCCATAACAAACAATTGCTTCTCTCTCTAGGAATAGATATTTTCTCTATTATCTTTCGGTTGGTGTGACTTTTTTCTCTATTTTTTGCTTTTTCTCTTTTTTACATCTAATGTACTGTACAGGTTTTTTTTTTGGGTGCAAATCGCTGAAGGGAAAACCACCGCTGTTACTGTTATGCTTAGTTAAAGTTTATTTGCTGTGGGCTGCTGAGACGCGTTGTGCTGTGCAGCGGGTAGGCACAGGGGCAGCAGCAGCAGCAGCAGCAGCAGCAGGAGCAGCAACAGCAGCAGCAGCAGCAGCAGCAATCAGGGTTTTACAGCAGGAGTGGCAGGGAGAGACTGATGACACTCTTACGGTGGTGTTGTGTTTACGAACCCAGCCTACTATGGGGGGGAAGGAGGGTGCAGGAGCCGGCCGCCCCTCGACCACGACTACACAAGCGCCCCACAGGGAGACAGGGAGCCTCGGCCGCTCTGAGCTACCACCAGCAGCTAGAGGAACAACGTCAGTAGCATCTGCCACTTACTGTTCAACACAGGCCGACCAAAGTGTGGCTTCGGAACCGTCAGAAAATTTTTGATACGGGACATGGCGGAGGAGGAGGAGGAGGAGAAGTAGGCACCCCCGACGCCATGCTGACGGGGCTGCGGCGGCTGCTTGGGGAGGACCCGCTGCTGGGGCGTCATCTGGGGCGCGCCTGAGCGTTGGTGGTGCTGGTGGTGGTGGTGGTGGTGGTGTTGGGGCCCCGGGCCACCATGGGGCCGGCTGGACCCCTGCTTGTGGCCCGCGTGGCTAGAGTGTTGGTGCCTATACGAGCCAGAAGCAGGGGCGTGGCCATCCCCGTGGTGGGCGTGGCCTCGCACCGCCCCACCACCAGCATGGAAACCAAGCCCGTGCGCGCCGTGGGCCCGCCCGTCCAGGAACTGCACGTGTTTGCCAAGGTGGGGACCTGAAGGCACGCGCGGGCAGGTGAGGGCAGTACCTGGTCCGCTAGTCGCCGGGCTCTCTCGTATCATTACCTCCGAGAGTCCCGCAGCCTTCAAGGAGAGCTTTGAAAAGGGGCACAGCTCACAGTGACACAAGAAATCACCCATCTTTTATGAGGCCAACAAAGCTTAAACAGGTTTAGTTCCAGGAGAAGCCAACAAGCCAACAGTGTCCCCGTCATTGCTCCCTCATGCACCCTGCCGCCGCCACCCTCCCTCAGGCACCACCACCTTACCTAGCGTGGAGCGGGACTTATCCAGCTCAGCGAGAATCTTGTTGTCCTGCTCGATCTTGGCCATGATTCGGTCGATCTCGGAAGACGCGTTCTCAGTGCCAGTCCCAGTCAGTCCACCGGAGCCTGTGAGTCCCCCTGAGCCAGTGAGTCCCCCAGAGCCAGTGAGTCCGCCGGAGCCTGTGAGTCCCCCGGAGCCTGTGAGTCCCCCAGAGCCCATGAATCCGCTGGTGCCTGTGATGAAGCCCGAGCCGCCCGTGGTGTTGGTGAAGACGCCCGAAGAGATAGAGTTGAGGGAGTTGAGACCTGTACAGCCACGATGAAAGGGAGACAAGACGATTAGATTCAACCACCACCACTACCACACCCCTACCACATCTCTACCACACTACACAGCTACACACAAGGTTCTAACTCACTACTTTAACATGTTACTATTTCATTCCACTCATCCTCCCTTTCCCCCTCAACCCCACCGTCCTTGCCCTTACTAAGTGACCTAACCTAACCTCACCTCACTTCAAGGTCACTCACTACACACAACACCAAGACAACAGGTGACTCTCAGGTATTGTACTGATTGGAGGTGACCTTAATTTTTTTAGGGGATACTTAAGTGACCTTTTCCTGACCTTTGTTGACCTTCCTAACCACCCCCACAATAAAAATTCACTTCCTGATCCTAACTAAAATAAATAAATATATGTATACAACAATCTTATTCTAACTTGCAAACAAAATAATAATAATTCAGTATATATACAATAAAAATTGAACAAGGGCAAAATTTATTAATGTATAAAAAAAAAAACTGACTATAATATAATATACTAATGATATTTATTCAAACCAGATTCCATTTTCTTTTTATTTAAGGTAGGACGATGCAAAATTTAGCGTCAACCGTAAATATATGTGTACGTGTATGTGTATGTGTGTGTGTGTGTGTGTGTGTGTGTGTGTGTGTGTGTGTGTGTGTGTGTGTGTGTGTGTGTGTGTGTGTGTGTGTGTGTATGTGTGTATGTGTGTGTGGTGTGTGTGGTGCAGACACGAGACATCATCAAGGGCGTAACCAACCAGGTCAGTACTCAACCCATGCCAGCCACTCCCTCAAACCACTCCATGCGGCATGCAACTCCACTCCTCTCCCCTCACACACTCCCCCACTCCATCCTCAACCCCACCATAAACCCCTCAACTTCCCCTCACATTCCTCCACCTCTCTCTCTCTCTCTCTCTCTCTCTCTCTCTCTCTCTCTCTCTCTCTCTCTCTCTCTCTCTCTCTCTCTCTCTCTCTCTCTCTCTCTCTCTCTCTCTCTTTCCCTCATTCATCAACTTCAAAACTTCCCAAACTTTCATCACTTTTTCTAACTTGACCAAACATGACCTCGAGTGACCTTGGGGGGCGGCCAGTGGATGAGGGGGGCACGAGTGAGGGAGGAAAGGGGGAAGGGTAGAGAATGAGGGAGGAAGGGGGGGGGTGGGAAGGGTAGAGAAGGAGGGAATGAGGGGAAAATGTCAAAGGTAATTCAATAAAGAGGTTATAAATAAGGAAGGGGGGGGGTGAGGGGAAAGTATAGAGGGGGAGGGGAGAGTCTAGAGGGGTCACGTACCCTTCCTCTCCCTCCCCTACCCCCCCCTCCTTCCCCTCCCCCCCCGCCTGCCATAAGGGAGGGTTGACCCGAGGCTCCAAATGAAACAACGTGAAGGAAATACAGCCATTGATTATTGGCGGTGAACGAGGCAGACGGCGCGGCCCCCCTCGGCCCCCCTCGGTCCCCCTCAGTCTCCTCTTCCCCCCCAGGGTCCCCTCCCACCAGGATCGCCCCTCCTCACCCCCTCACCCCCCTCCGTGACGTGTGTGCCTCGCGGCTTCCACAGCTGAGTCTAAACTTGTCAAAATACTAATGAAAAGTCACACTACACTAAAGGGCCATGCTTGCTCTGCTTGTTTTGCGCGGCGCTAAGGGAGACTAAGCTAGTGTGGACCAAAACGTTGTCTAGGGAAGCCCCGCCCCGCACCACCCCGGACTGCCCCGCGCCACCCCGCCCCGCCCCGTCCCAGACGAGGGCGTGGCGTGGCAGAGGAGGGCGGGCTGCTGCCGCTGCGGGCTGGCGCCACCTCCAGCCTGAACAGTGGGTGTGGCGTGACCTGACTCGGCGCGAAACGCCTCTGAAGGGGCGGCGGCCCCGCGCGGCGCCAGCCCCGGCGTGCAGCAGCGGGGCGGGCCTGGGCCGGGCGGGGCGGGGCGGGGCGGGGCGGGGCTGGGCGGGTGTGTAGGCCCGGGGCAGCCTGCGGCAAGGGTGCTCAATTTGAACTTGTCAACGACTAACTCTTGTACAGCCTCCTCGAGGGGGAGAGGGACGGGCGGGAGGACGACCAATGAGCGCGCTCCCTGCGCCAGCTCTGACCTGATTGGCCAGCTAGTGGTGACGTGGAGAGGGGGGGGTGGGTGGTCATGTCACCGAAGCCCAGCATGTCCAGGCTGTGGGGCAGACTGAGGCCCAGCCCGACGTGCGGCACGGGCGTGGACCCCGCCGTGCTACCGTTCGACAAAATTTGACTCGAATCTGTAAAAAAGTGGTGAGGTGAGCGGCGGCGGCGGCGGCGGCGGCGGCGGCACGAGGCAGTGGCGGCGGCGGGGCCAATGACAGGCACGTGCGGGTTGACCACCACGCCCCGCCCCGCCCCGCCCTGCCCCACTACAACCCTCCCCGCCCCGCCCCGCCTCAAGACGCAGCTCAGCCTCATGTCTTGACGACCACCTGGACACTAAGGGGCTCAGGCCTAGGGCGGGGCAGGAAGGGTGGGGTGGGACGGGGTGGGGCTGGGCTGGGCTGGGCGGGGCGGGGCGGGGCGGTATATACGGGCAGGAAGCTAAGCAAGCAAACAGGCAGCAGCAGCAGCAGCAGCAGCAGCAGCAGCAGCAGCAGCAGCACACTCCCACCGGCCATAGTGACCCAAAAAACACATCACAACTAACAGCACGCCTCCAGAGACAGTCTCGTGGGGGGGGGGAGACTGTCAGTGGTGAGGCGTGGGTATGAGAGTGGGCAGGAGCGTGGGCATCGGCGTGGCAATGGGCGTGGCATGGGCATAGGGCATAACAGTAGAGGACACGTACAAGAGGCAACACAAGCATAAGGTAAGGCTCGTGGTGGGAGGAGGAGGAGGAGGAGGAGGAGGAGGAGGAGGAGGAGGAGGAGGAGGAGGAGGAGGAGGAGGAGGAGGAGGCTTGTAGGGGGGAGGAGTGGTCTCGAAGTACAGTTGGGAACCACTTTTGACATTCAGGAAAATTGGTACAAAAACACGAAGTTGAAATAGAGTTACAAGGGAAAAAAAAAATAAAAAAACGAAGAGGAAAAAAGTTTATATGAGGGAAACTATAAAAACAAAGAAAAGAAAGCAAATAAAAACGAAATAAAAAAACAACAAAAAACAGAAGAAAAAACTTATTATTATTATTATTATTAACTTAAATTTTGCTTTCGTTCTTTCCTTATTTTATCATTTTTTTTTATCTAGTTTTGGTTTATGAATCCTATTAATCATCTTCCCACATTAACCTAGTTCCAATTTTGCTTCATTTCACGACCCACAAACTAGGTCAGGTCAGGTAAGGTCAGGTAAGGTCAGGTAAGGTCATTAGCGATACAGAACACAAGGGATCATTACACCTGACCTTTTTTTTGGGGGGTGTGGGAGGCTTTAGGTCACCCCAGAACAGGTAAACCAATTAATTAGTATAGGGGAGGAGGGGGGGAGGGGACAGGTAACAGAGGTAAGGTACAAATTAGGTATTTAGGGAGAGGAGGAAAGAGGGAGAGGAGGAGGGATAGGATATAGAGATAGATAGATAAAGAGAGAGAAAATAGGAGAGAACAAAAACAACACACCACATAACCACAACATACATCATCATCATCAACATCATCATCATCATCATTTTCAAACCACAAAACAAGAGAAGTAAGTAGAGAGTGTAGGTAGAATTAGGTTAGGTTAAAACTTTACTCTGTCGTTGCACAAGAGCGTAGCGAAGGAGAGCCAGTTTGTAGAGAGGGATTTCTGCAGTGGGAGCCGCGGGGTGGTAGTGGTAGTAGTAGTAGTAGTAGTAGTGGTAGTGGTAGTAGTGGTGGTGGTGGTAGTAGTAGTAGGGGGCGAAGAGAAGGGTGGTATAACAGAAGTAGTAGTGGTAGGAAGATAGGAGGAGGAGGAGGAACAGGAGGAGGAGGAGGAACAGGAGGAGGACGAGAAAAGTAAATAGACATAAAAAGAATTAAAAACAACGATTTTCATTCACTCACACGAACACAAAAGAGAGAAAGAGAGAGAGAAAAAAAAAGAGAACGAGAAAGAAAGAAAGAGATAGAGACGTTCACCAAATAAAAACAGAAAGAGAAAGAGACACCACAGACCCACAAAGAAGCGAGAGAAAAAAAACCACATCAAAACCACACATAAAAACACACACAAAAAGAAAAGAAAACAAAAAACGATGGACAAGAAAGAAAACGGAACACTCAACATCACATTTTAGGGTGGACTGAGAAAGACAGATAGAAAGAGACAAAAAAAAACGAAAACAGAGTGCAGCACAAGCTTATAATTAATAAAGAGTGATTCCTTTCACTAATATCTACGTGGAACAATGATGACAATACAATAATAACAATCATAATTAAGTTAGCAGTTACACACACAAAAAATAACTATAACAATCTATAGAGAGTTAGGTAGGAATGATAACGCATCTAATACATCATAATTAATATATATACATCATTAGTATCATTATATCACACACACACAGAGAAAAATCACCAATACCACTAGATTACCACAAGCTGCCCTTTCAAAATATCAGAAATTGGGTTTCATTAAAGGGAGACTTAAGCATAACCTCACCAGGACGTAACATAAGGGAAGCAAAGCTAGTGACGCAGGAAACTTACCCGGAGTTATATCACCGGAGTCAGGGCTTTGTAGGTCAGCGCTGAGGGAGCCCGAGCGAGACCAGGAGTTTTTGGGAGAGCCTTGCACCTTCTTCAGGCTCTGCATTTCCAAGAGTAGTTCCTCATGACGGAGATTTTGAACTTCCGCCTTTTTCTCCAACTCACGGATTTTCGACTGTGAGGAAAAAAAAAAAATAGGTGAGGAAAATGAATAAACCAAGACTCAAAAATTCACCCCCAAAAACCAAAAACCAAAAAAAAAAAAATAAATAAAAAAATCAGAAAAAAACTAACCTAACCTAACCTAACCTAACACAACACCGTACCTGCAAAGCCTCCACCACCTCGACGGACGCCTTCCTGTTCTTATCACTGAGGGAGGCTTGCTGTTCCCTAAGCTGAGCAAGGGCTTCTCCATGCTGCCGTTCCAATTCTCGCCGCTTGTCGGCAGCATCTTTCATTTGCTGCAAGAAGGAGAGTCGTGGTGGTGGTGGTGGTGGTGGTGGTGGTGGTGGTTAAGAATGGTAGGGAAAGGATGAAAAGAAGTAGTAGTAGTAGTAGTAGTAGTAGTAGTTAGGAATGCTAGGAAGATTAGGATGAGAAGTGGTAGTAATGTTTCAATAGTAGTAGTAGTAGTAGTAGTAATAGTAGTAGTGGTAATAGTAGTAGCAATAACAACACAATACCACACGATGACACACACACACACACACACACACACACGTACACAAACAACAATATACAACAACAACAATATACAACAACAACGACAACAACAACAACAAGAGAGAGAGAGAGTAAGAGAGAGTTAACTAGACAGACAGACAGAGACAGAAAAAACAGACAGACAGACAGATAGACTCCATAACGACAGGACATAAAACAATTGAAGAGGAAACAAAACAAGATTAATTTATGGAGGAAAAGGGAAAAAATCAGGAAAATAAGAGGAGGAAAAAATATATACATACAGAAAGCATTACAATATATGGGTTATAGAGAGAAAGAGAAAGAGAAAGAGAGAGAGAGAGAGAGAGAGAGAGAGAGAGAGAGAGAGAGAGAGAGAGAGAGAGAGAGAGAGTGTTCAAATTTCAAGATTACAAAAGCCTTCTCATAGATTACATAAACACACACATACGTACACACACACCTACACCCACACCCACACACCCACACCCACACCCACACACACACATACACTACGTACATAATAAAGAAAACAGACACATCAAAGGGGAGACTAATGCAAACAGGACATATAGCAAGCGAAGGAAATAAGTAGAATCAAAGGGAAGGGGAAGGGAAGGGAAAGGAAGGGAATTAAGGGGAAGTGAGGGAAAGGGAATAATAAAGGGTGCAAAGAGCCTGGAATAACAAGGGTACAAAGGGTTTAAGAGGTGATAAAAGGTACAAAGGCTTGACAAAGGCTATAAAGAATTGATAAACGGTTGATAAACGGTTGATAAAGGGATACAGGGCTGACAATAAAGGGTTAAAGAGATTGATAAAGGGTTGGCAAAGGATACAAAAGGTTTCACAAAGGCTATAAAGGGTACAAAGGCTTGATAAAGGGTACAAAGGCTTGATAAAGGGTACAAAGGCTTGGCAAAAGGTATAAATAGTTGGCAAAGGGTACAAAGGGTTAGGAAAGGTATAAAGGGTTGAGTAGCTAGTGCTTGAATAATGTGCTTGAATACTTACAATGAGTAAAGTTTCAAGAGAGCTGCCGCCCCGAACACGAGGATGGTCACCATACCCGTACACATCTTCCAACTGAACGTACACACACACGCACACACACCACGGAGACGGCAACGAGTTAGTACGTGGGTGAGGGGAAGTGAGGGGAAGTGAGGGGGTGAAGGGAAGAGAAGTGAGGTGAGGTGAGGTGGTGGTGGTGGTGGTGGTGGTGGTGGTGGTGGTGGTGGTGGTGGTGGTGGTGGTGTAAACAATAATGTATAGAAATGTATAAGTGTTTTTTTATTAATATTATATTTTTTAGGGAACATTTATTATTATTATTATTATTAGTGGTAGTGGTGGTGGTGGTGGTGGTGGTGGTGGTGGTGGTGGTGGTGGTGGTGGTGGTGGTGGTGGTGGTGGTGGTGGTGGTGGTAGTAGTAGTAGTAGCGAGGGAGAAAAAATATGTAAAAAAAAAAATAAAAGTATAAGAATGAATAACTGGTATATGGGGGGGGGCGGGATGGGGGGGGGGTTTAATTTTTTTTTATAGTTTTTTAAAGGATAACTAAAGGAATTTATTTATTTAAAGGAGTTTATGAAGGGAAAAGGAGAAGAATTTAATGACTCGGTAATTTTGAGTTTAAAAATTCTTGCAAAAAATTTATATTATTTAAGGATTTTTTATTATTGCTTTTAAGGGATCGAGGAGGAGGAGGAGGAGGAGGAGGAGGAGGAGGAGGAGGAGGAGGAGGAGGAGGAGGAGGAGGAGGAGGAGGAGGAGGAGGAGGAGGAGGGTAAGGAGGTGTCATGGGGGTATATGGAGAGGAAAGTAGGATGGGGAGGAGGCAAGGGGAAAGTGGGAGGGGAGGGAGGGAATGGAGGGAAAGGGGGGGAGGGGAGAGAGAGATAAGAGACAAGGTAGGAGAGAAAATTGCAAAAGAGTCAGAAACAAAGGGAAAAAAAATCTCAATAAAGACACACACACACATACATACATACATACATACATATACACACACATACACACACACACACACACACACACACACACACACAACCAATTACTACGCGCTATTAATTTGCATGTAAAAGAAATTAAGGTTCTCTCTCTCTCTCTCTCTCTCTCTCTCTCTCTCTCTCTCTCTCTCTCTCTCTCTCTCTCTCTCTCTCTCTCTGTAAAAACTCATATAATCAGAGTTGCAAGACGCCACAAGACCATGTACGTTTAATATGTGTATGTAAGTCAGTAAACACACACACACAGACACACACACATCATCATCATCATCATCATCATCATCATCATCATCATCATCATCATCATCATCATCATCATCATCATCATCATCATCATCATCATCATCATCATCATCATCATCAACTCACCCGCAAAACAGACTCCAGGTTGCCGACTTTGCCCGACAGATTCCCGACCTGAATTTTGGCGTTTGACCAATCGCCTTCCACGTGGTTTAAATTCTGCTTCAGGTTCCGACACTCTTCACTCACCTAGAACAGAACACAACAGAACAGAATCAGCACCTGTTAATTAAAGGTACGGCAGGTGGGAAGGTGGGGAGGTAAGGAAGGAGGGATAGATAGGAAGGAAGGAAGGAAGGAGGGAGTGATAGGTAAGAGGTGTTAGATATAAGGTAAGGAAGGAAGGAAGGAAGGAAGGAAGGAAGGAAGGAGGAAGGAGAGAGAGATAGGTAAGAGGTGTTAGATATAAGGTAAGGAAGGAAGGAAGGAAGGAGAGATAGATAGATAGATAGGTAAGAGATATTAAATAAAAAAAAGAATTAAGAAGGAAGTAGAAATAGATAAGACTAATAATTTAAAATAATGACCATACCCACAAAAAAAAAAAATGAACAGGTATCAACTACGAAATCATGAAGACATTTACCTGTTAATTAGAGTCTACCTGTGTGTGTGTACCTAGGCAGTGAGGGTGTACATAGGATGAGTGAGGGAGGGGGGGGGAGTG
>JAPQNM010000015.1:2073314-2075814 GCA_029783475.1 Metacarcinus magister | reverse complement strand
ACGTTTCTTTTCAATAACTCCAAAAGTATGAGGTTTACGTCAAAAATGTATTGAATAGTCAAGAAAGAGTAAGAGTAAGAGACGAGCATTCTGTTGTGCTGTAGTGAAATGGAATTGGAATGTAAGTATAAATGTAGGAATGTGAGAAGTACTTTAAATAACATTAAATCGGTTTTTATCAATTTCAATTCACTAACAGTTCAAGAAATGCAAACCAAATAACATTGAACATGAGAAAGGAGAAAGAAGATGAAAAAGAAGATAGAAGAGGAAACACGGGAAGGATACAAGAAGAAGAAGAGGAGGAGGAGGAGGAGGAGGAGGAGGAGGAGGAGGAGGAGGAGGAGGAGATGACCTATTTACCCTGGAGACTGCGGAGGCCATGATATCAACAGCACCGCGGAGATCATCCAAGGTGGAGATGATGTCAATATTTATACTCTCACGGAGATAGCTGAGGAGAAGACACTGGGAGGAGGAGGAGGAGGAGGAGGAGGAGGAGAAGGAGGAGGAAGACTTCAAGGACTTCCACTTCGTCATGCGAGTCCCCCAACGCGAGGAGGAGGAGGAGGGGGAAGAGGAGGAGGAAGAGGAGGAGGAGGGGGAGGAAGAGGTATGAAGGAAGGATGGAGTTTGAAGTAAGTTTGTAGGGTTGGAGGAGGAGGAGGAGGAGGAGGTAGTGGTAGTGGTGGTGGTGGTGGTGGTGGGTGGGTGTCGGCCCCCCTCCTCCTCCTCCTCCTCCTCCTCCTTCTTCTTGGGATGCTGTGTGGAGGAGGGGAGGAGGAGGGATGAAGATTCTGCCATCGACCTCCTCCTCCTCCACCTTCCTCCTCGCTCGCTAGGAGGAAGGAAGAGACCACGGATGTCGCAGGAGGAGGAGGAGGAGGAGGAAGAGGAGGAGGAGGAGGAGGCTTTAATCACTGAAATCTGAACCATATTGTCTCTTCCTTGACTGAGACGTTGGACAGATCAAGGCGTGTGAGGGCGTGGGGAGGGCGTGGTGAGGGCGTGGGTGTATATCTTCTCTTAGGTTTTAGACGATGTAAAACCTAAAGAGAGAAATTATGTTTTTTTTTCTATTTATATCCATCACTGTTTTTTTTTATTATTATTGTTTCATCTTTTTTCTCTTTTTAGTTTTCATTTTTCTTTAGTTTCTCTCGTTTTCTTTTTGTTTTCTTTTCCTTCCTGGTCAAAGAAAACGGATTATGGCAGCGCGAGAGCGAGAGAGAGCGAGAGAGAGAGAGAGAGAGAGAGAGAGAGAGAGAGAGAGAGAGAGAGAGAGAGAGAGAGAGAGAGAGAGAGAGACAGTCATAGGAAAAGAGCATGACTCACATAGACAAAAAATGACTTAATATAAAGAGGGAAGGAAGTTGAGTCACTTAATATTTCCTCTTAAGTCAGTTGAGTCAGTTAAGTCACCCATAAGTCAGTCAGTCAGTCAATCAGTCAGTCAGTCAGTCAGTCAAGCACCCACATAGTCAGCCAGCCAGTCAGTCAGTTAGTCAGGCATTATTTCAACTTTTTTTTCACCTCCTTCAGTCAGTCAGTCAGTCAGTCAGTCAGTCAGTCAGTCAGTCAGTCAGTCTATAGGGTCAGATATTAAAGACCAAAGAAGAGGAGGAGGAGGAGGAGGAGGAGGAGGAGGAGGAGGAGGAGGAGGAGGAGGAGGAGGAGGAGGAGGAGGAGGAGGAGGAGGAAGAAAGTTTTGAAGAACAGGTCTAATAAGAGAGTTTTCACGTATATTTCTACTTCTCAACAAAGTATATAAATCTCTCTCTCTCTCTCTCTCTCTCTCTCTCTCTCTCTCTCTCTCTCTCTCTCTCTCTCTCTCTCTCTCTCTCTCTCTCTCTCTCTCTTTTACTTTCTTTCATTTCTAAACCCAATAATTAGTGTGTGTGTGTGTGTGTGTGTGTGTGTGTGTGTGTGTGTGTGTGTGTGTGTGTGTGTGTGTGTGTGTGTGTGTGTGTGTGTGTGTGTGTGTGTATTATTTAGCAAGCATATCCTACCTTAGAGAGAACATCCTCCCCCCTCCCTCCCCCCCCTTTCCTCCCCCTCCCCCCCCTTTCCTCCCCCCTCCCCCCCCTAGGTAGAGAATCAATGAGTCCACCCAGCCATTGATTCCTCCTACCCTCCCCCCCTCTCTCTCTCTCTCTCTCTCTCTCTCTCTCTCTCTCTCTCTCTCTCTCTCTCTCTCTCTAGACTTGTGTATTTTTATATTTATGTAAAAAAGAGAAATTATTATTATTTTTGTATTATTTTTTATCTTTTCTGTCTTCATTCTTTTTCTTTTTTTCTTTCATTCTCTTTTTTTTCTTTCTTATTTTCATTTTTTTCTTTCCTTATTTCCTGCTTGATTATTATTTTCTTTTTTTATCTTTATCTTTCTTTCTCTTTCTTTCTTTCTTTTTCTTTCTTTCTTATTTTCCTTCTAACTAACTTTTTTTCTTTCTTTCTTAATTTTTTGACGATTAAAACAGAACAAAACAGAAAAACACAT
>JAPQNM010000015.1:2045814-2060814 GCA_029783475.1 Metacarcinus magister | reverse complement strand
TTTTTATGCGATATGATGAAAAAATGGGATATATTTTTAAGGGGTATTGCAGTAATTTTATTTTATGTGGATTTATATATTAATTCAGAATAAAATCAATACGTATCTCTGTAAATAAAATTGGTTGATTATAGTATTAGTATATTGTTTATTATTATTTTTCAGTATTGTTATTAATATTCTATAGATTTATACGTAAAAAATATCAGTGTTTATGAGTAAAGTCTAATTCCTACTCTAGCAAAACACTAAATATAAGTAATAATTAATAATAAACTTGACATATAAAAATAAACTAAAAAGTGAAATAAATTAACAAATAAATAAATAAGACAAACAATAACACAAATAAAAAATAACTAAAATCAACGAAAAAAACAAACAAACAAAATTAACAAAAAAATTGAAGATAATGAGATAGAGAAAAGATAGACCAAGAGATAGAAACAAACACACACACATACACACACACACACACCCCCTCCCCCACCCCCCCACACACACACAAGCAAACACTTACCTTCTCTAAACTCTTGACCTTCTCTTCTAGCTTGCGTGTGATGGTCGCTAGTTCACTGTTCTTCCTCTTCAGTAAATGTACCTCTCTCTCTTTCTTCTTGCTCCTCTCACGCACATGGAGGGGCGCTTCTAACTCTATCTCCATCTTGTTCTTCTGCAGGGTGGTGGTGGTGGTGGTGGTGAGGAGGAGGAGGACGAGGACAAGAGAGGAGGAGGAGGAGGAGAGGTGAGGAAGGTGTTTCGTTTTGGTAGTAATGACAAGAGAGGAGGAAAAAGACGAGGAGGAGAGGAGAAGGAGAGGAGAAGGAGAAGGAGAAGGAGGAAGAGGAAGAGGGAGGAGGAGTGGCAATTGACAACGTAAAAGAAATAAAAAATAAAAAATAGAAGCCAAAGAATTTTAAAAAGAGAAAGAAAAAAGTAAATCACAAGCAAAAAATAAATAAAAGAAACACAGAAAATAAGAAATAATAAAAGAAGAAACAAAAAAAGAACAAACAAAATAAAACAATAATAATAATAATAATAATAATTCAACTTAAAAAAACATAAACAAAAAACAATATTAACTTAAGAAAACAAAACAAAACATTTCTGAAACTAACTACTACTACTACTACTACTACTACTACTACACCTACTACAACTACTATAACTACACCTACTACTACCACCCACCAAATTGTCGTTTTCTGAGCAGATAGACTTGCAGTGGATTTGAAGGCGAGACAGCTGTGTATTAAGCGAGGAATTTCGACGTACTAGACAGCGCTCCCTCTCTGACAGCTGCGGCCTCGTCTGTGTGGGGGATGAACAGACAGTATTAGACAGGAACAGACACACACAGTCATACACAGACATACACAGACACGAACATAAGAAAGATAAGAAAATGATATGACTACAGGAGACTAATATACCTGATTACTATAATATCAAACCCTTATTTCAGCCTTGCTTTTCTAATATGAATAATGTAAATAAGTATTG
Source organism: Metacarcinus magister (assembly GCA_029783475.1). NCBI lineage: Eukaryota > Metazoa > Arthropoda > Malacostraca > Decapoda > Cancridae > Metacarcinus > Metacarcinus magister. The sequence goes on along the minus strand of JAPQNM010000015.1, from coordinate 2,059,308 downwards.
TTTATTATGAAGGGAAATAGAGAGGCAGACGTGACTATAAGGAGATTGTATTTGTGTAGGGAGATGGGAAGGAGGAGTGACAGATAAACAGACATATAGACAGACAGATGCAGACAGACAAACAGATACAGACAGACAGATAGATAGACAGACAGATAGACAGATAGATAAGATAGATATAGATACAGGTACAGTGACATATTAGCAGAGAGAGGAAGGAAAAAATTATGAACAGTGAGACATTAGAAAAAAAAATACTAAATTATTAAATATATATAAATAAAATGAACAAAATCAATAATATAAATAAAATAAAACTATAGATATTCCTTTACAAAAAAATAAATAAATAAACACAACAAAATACAACCAGTTACTAATGATTTTTTTTCTTCATTTATATTCCAGTTTATTTTTTCTTACAAGTAATTCAATACATGATTTTTTTTTTCTCTCTCTCTCTCTCTCCTCTCTCTCTCTCTCTCTCTCTCTCTTGAATCATTAATGTAAAAGTATGTACACTAAAAGGAAGAAGAGAAAGAAGAGGAGGAAGAGGAGGAAGAAGAGGAGGAAGAAGAGGAGGAAGAAGAGGAGGAGGAAGAGGAGGAAGAAGAGGATGATGTAGGGTGGGGTTCCATGCTCTACTTGTTTTTTTTGGTGTTACTCTCTCTCTCTCTCTCTCTCTCTCTCTCTCTCTCTCTCTCTCTCTCTCTCTCTCTCTCTCTCTCTCTTCCTTCCTTCCTCCTCCTCTTCTTCTTCCTCTTCCATACAACTTAAATAAATATACAAAAGAAGAAGAAGAAGAAGAAGAAGAAGAAAGAAGTAACATTCAGCACCATTATCATCCAACACACACACACGCACACGCACACACACACACACACACACACACACACACACACACACACACACACACACACACAACACACACTGGGACGTGATTGTGGTAAGGAAGTGTGTGTGTGTGTGTGTGTATGTGTGTGTGTGTATCACGCTGACCCGCTTCTTACAAACACACACGCACTTACACACACACACACACACACACACACACACGTACACACACACACATAACGGAACAACACTTATGAAAAGAACAATGAATGACATACACAATATATATAAAAAAAAAACGGATATATAAAAAAAAAAACGGAAATAAAAAACAGTAAAACGTTCAACGGGATGCGAACGTTGAGTTAATTCCGTTATAACGTTGAACTTTTGAACGAACGAACAAACGAACGAACCTACCTCTCTCTCTCTCTCTCTCTCTCTCTCTCTCTCTCTCTCTCTCTCTCTCTCTCTCTCTCTCTCTCTCTCTCTCTAGAAGGAAGAGAAGAGGAGGAAAGAATAACAGGAAGAAGAAGAAGAAGAGGAAGAAGAGATAATTGAATAAAGAATAGATGGAAGAAGGGAATAAAGAGAGGGAGGAAGGGATAACAGAAGATAATAGGAAGAGGAAATTGATAAAGATTAAGGCAAAGGGAGAGAGAGAGAATAGGAGTGAAGGCAAGACATAAAGGGAGAAGGATAATAAAGGAAGGAAGGAAGGAAGGGAAGAAAAAACAGAGAAGAGAAAAAATGGAAAGAAAGAAAATAAAAGAAATAGAGAATAAACAAACAAAGAAAAAAAGAAAAAAAGAAAGAAAATAATAATAAAAAAAAATTCACCCAAACACAACATATAATTTTAAACCGGAATGTCTTGAAGTACCACCAAAATTATCCCCCTTGGCCCCCCCCCCCCACCAGGTGTAAAATTGGGACAGGTGAACCCACGTGCTATGCGGTACAGAGGGCAGGAAGGGCAGGTGGCAGGCGAGGAGGAGGAGGAGGAGGAGGAGGAGGAGGAGGAGGAGGAGGAGGAGGATCATTATTGGAAGGTCATGATGAAAAGAGGAGGTTCAGAGAGAGAGAGAGAGAGAGAGAGAGAGAGAGAGAGAGAGAGAGAGAGAGAGAGAGAGAGAGAGAGAGAGAGAGAGAGAGAGAGAGAGAGAGTATTATGGAAGGTTATTGAGGTGAGGAAAGCCACGAGGAGGAGGAGGAGGAGGAGAAGGAAGAGGAGAAGTGAGGCCCGAGGGTAAGCTTGTGGTTACTATCTCTCTCTCTCTCTCTCTCTCTCTCTCTCTCTCTCTCTCTCTCTCTCTCTCTCTCTCTCTCTCTCTCTCTCTCTCTCTCTCTCTCTCTTCTCATTTACATTCTCTCTCTCTCACTTTCATTCTCTTTCTTCTTATTATTATCTTTGTTCCTTTGTTTATGTTCGAAATTCCTTTAAGCTGATTGGCTGAGGCGTTGGTTTAGTGGTGTCACGTGATTGGTTGGTTAGGTAGCTTTTGTTTACCTCAAGGGAGTGACGTCATCGAACACGGGACAAGAAACTGTCGTACGAGTTTGGAAATTGTTGTACTTCACTATTATTATTATTATTATTATTATTAGTTGTTGTTGTAGTTATAAAAAGAAGTTAAGGAAAGCTATTATACATAAAACTAATTACCGTTTTCTATAACCTCAAAACAGAGAACAGAAAATGAGTATAATTATAACACTAAACTAACCTAACCTAACCTAAAATAACTTATCCTAACCTAACCTAACCTAACCTAACCTAACCTAACCTAACCTAACCTAACCTAACCTAACCTAACCTAACCTAACCTAACCTACCTGAACTAAACTTAACCTAACCTAACCTAACCTTTACATATAATTCAAGTACGGTTTTCTAACTGTACTTATGTGTCTGGCTCTCTATATCTCTATTAATATTTTTTACTCCTCCTCCTCCTCCTCCATTTTTTCCTCCACATACCAACACGTTAGAGAGGAAGAAACTCTCCTCTTCTCCTCCTTACCTCCTCTCATCCTCCTCCACTATATTTGGAAGGAGGGAGAGAATCAGAATTAGAGGAAGAGAGGGAGAGGAATAAGGGAAGAGGGAAAGATGGGAAGGGGAAGATAGATAGAAATTAGATTATACTTGTTCAAAGGTAGGTAGGAAGGAAGGAAGGAAGGAAGGAAGGAAGGAAGGAAGGAAGGAAGGAAGGGAGGGAGGGAGGAAGGAAGGAAGGAAGGCCTAAGGAGTAGAAGAAATATTTAATAAAGGATGGAAGCAAGTAAGGAAGAAAAAAAAAAGAGAAAGAAAGAAAAAAATGAATGTAAAAATAAATAAAAAATAAATTGATGTCAAAAAAATAATAATAATCATTCAAAAATTCAAAAAATATGTTGAATTCTTAAAACATATATAAAAATTTTTACTTTTCGGTACAGATAAACCGCATATATGTTTGTCTTTCTAAACATTGCAAAGAGGATCTGTGACCTTGTAAACCCGGGAGGAACGGAAGGCCAGACATCCTGCCCTCCTGTGTGTGTGTGTGTGTGTGTGTGTGTGTGTGTGTGTGTGTGTGTGTGTGTGTGTGTGTGCGCGTGTGCGTGTGTACGTAACGCGTGCTTCAGAAGATCGTTATATTCCCTCCAAGAAGAATTCCCACGGTAACTTCCGGCAGAGAACACACGTACACACACACACACACACGTACACACACACACACACACACACACACACACACACACACACACACACACGCAAACCACCATACACCATCAGCCCTCAACCCTTTCTCTATCTCACACACACACGCGCACACACACACACACACACACACACACACACACACACACACACACACACACACACCTGTCCACAACCCTCATACACACCTGAACTCACCTCCGCTACACAGGTAATCGCCTCATCACACTCCTAATCAAAGCCTCACTTCACTAAACACTCTTTTCTCACTATTAAGAGTCTGTTTTCCCTTCACACTTAACACTACATGACTAAGGGGTCTTTTCTATGCCCTCACACACTAATACATCCCCTCACACCATGCTGGAGAGAAGCAGCGACACCCCCTCACCCCACAAAGGCTTGATTGCCACTGAAGGCGACTGAGGTGACTAGCGGCTACGGAACTCACTCCTCCTCCTCCTCATCCCTCTTCTCCTCCTCCGCCTCCTACTCCTCCTCCTCCCTTTAGGACTTCCGTTCGAGATGTTCATAGAAATTCGATAAGTTTCATAATGTTTCGTGTATTATCTTAACTAACGCTTCTCCTCCTCAGTTACCCAAGCATTAACCTCCAATTTTTAGGTATTTTCTTTACTTTTCAATGATTACGAGTCTTTTTTTAAGTATTTTTAGGGTTTATAAGTAAGAAAGGAACTATAGATGTTGTATAGTAACTCTGTATAGTATAATAGTAACCTGGCGTTCCTCAGGGCTCGAGAGGTAAGCATTCCTACATAGTTTCGTGTAATTCCCAAAACATTACACTTTCTATGGGACTGAGGGGCGGGGAGTGGGCGGGGAGGTGACCAAAGAGAGAGAGAGATAGAAAAAACATATTAAAACTACAAGGGAAACAGAGCACGCGAGTTACAGGAAACAAAAGAAGGGAAGAGTCATTCTAAGCAATATTTTTTCCCCGTGGTGATTTCAACGCTAAGTAAAAACCAAGCTAAAAAATACCTCATCCTGTTAGGTTAAATCAACGTTATTATCCAATCTACGTGTAGCAATTATTATTCACCATTCATAAAGGGAGGAGAACGTTAGTAGAATGTATAAACAGCACACAAACAGGGAGTCAATGTCAAGGTGTTTGGTCTGTAAGCTATATGCAGTACGATAGTTAAGGTCAACGCTACCGGCATCACCTCTCAGCTACCTCCCTCCAGGGCTGCCAGACGCTGACCAACATCAACAGTGTAATAATATAAATCTACAACTAGTTTACGTGTTACTAATAATTTCATTCATAAGTAATAGGCAGGAGAATGTATAGGTGTGTTAATGTATCTAGTTGTTTTAGTTATTACAGGTGTTTTAAGGTATAAGGTGGTAATTAGGGAGTGTATAGAGACAGGTAGAGAGGTTTGAAGTCCATTACGTGAGCGGAAAGGTAAGTGGAAAGTGTGAAGCAGGTGTAAAATATATAATTAAAGGGAAATACAACCGGCAAACACGAACTAAATATAACTATAACCTGTTTTTATTTATTTATTTATTTATTTATTTATTTATTTATTTATTTATGCATGAGTGAAGGAAATTATGCAGGAGGAACTTAGGAATTTATTGAACTTACTATATAGATAAAAAAAAATATATATATAGAAGGAAATTAAAGGGAAACTTCACTATTTTTTTTAGATTATTATATATAACAAAATAAATAAGATTACGAAACACACACACACACACACACACACACACACACACACACACACACACACACACACACACACACACACACACACACCACACACACTCATAAACACTTGTGGTTGGCTATGTAGGTTATCTTATGTGCGTAATGTGTTGTGTTGTGTTGTCTCATGGAGGTATATAGAACACTACTACTTCTCTCTCTCTCTCTCTCTCTCTCTCTCTCTCTCTCTCTCTCTCTCTCTCTCTCTCTCTCTCTCTCTCTCTCTGCAAGTTTTTATTTATTTATTGGTTTATTTGCTTGCAAGTGTGTGTGTGTGTGTGTGTGTGTGTGTGTGTGTGTGTGTGTGTGTGTGTGTGTGTGTGTGTGTGTGTGTGTGTGTGTGTGTGTCAACCTAACGTTTTCTACGAGTGCTTAAAAAAAAAAACGGGATGCGAGTTCTTCCACGTTGACTAAAGAAAAAATAATAACACACACACACACACACACACACACACACACACACACACACACACACACACACACACACACACACACACACACGGAAGGGAAGTGGTCATCTTTATAAATCTTAATTGTAGGAAACCAATTATTATCATCATCATTATTATCATTATCATTATTATTATCATTATTATTATTATTATCATTATCATTATTATTTCATTATCATTATTATCATTATTATTAGCTAAGCAACACAACACAAAATATACAACACATTTCACCCTCTCGTGTAATGTAATGTTGACTTTCTACATCATAATACAGTGTTGCTTGGACCTGTCTAGTGTTGCGTTACGTTGTGTTGTGTTGCATTACGTTGTGTTGTGTAGAGAGTGTTGTGTTGTGTTGTGTTGTGTAGAGTGTGGGTTGTGTTACGTTGTGTTGTGTAGAGAGTGGGTTGTGTTACGTTGTGTTGTGTAGAGAGTGTTGCGTGTGTTGGCTGGTTGTGTGTTGTGTAGAGTGTTGGTTGTGTTACGTTGTGTTGCCTTGTGTTACTTTGTGTTGCCTCGTATAAGTGAATTGTATTGCATTGAAGAGGAATAACTGGACATTGAAAAGTGTGTGAATAATAGACTCATTGACAACATCCGTCACCTCTTCCCTTTGTCCCTTCAGAGTCTTTCATAATTAGGGGGTAAAGGCGGGGAGGGGAGGGGAAAAGGGGGGGAGGGGGAGAGGTAAGGGGAGAAAGGTAGGGAGTTAATGAGGGAGGGGTAATGTGATGTGTGTGTGTGTGTGTGTGAGAGAGAGAGAGAGAGAGAGAGAGAGAGAGAGAGAGAGAGAGAGAGAGAGAGAGAGAGAGAGAGAGAGAGAGAGAGAGAGAGAGAGAGAGAGAGATAATGTGTGTTTCATTGTGTCTGTTTCTCTCTCTCTGTCAGTCAGTCTGTCAGTCAGTGTGTCTCTGTTTGTCTGTCTGTTTGTCTGTTTAACATCCTGTCCACTTGCTTTCCTGTCTGTGTATCTGTTAACTTATGTCTGTCTGTCCGTCTGTCTGTCTACCTATCAGTCAGTCAGTCAGTCAGTCAGTCAGTCAGTCAGTCAGTCAGTCAGTCAGTCAGTCAGTCAGTCTACAAGTACACCACGTTAAAAGTCACCTTGCTCCCCCCTCCCCCTAAGCCCCCCTTGCCCCACCCCCCCACATACCTGTTCCCCCAAATATGCCAACCCATTAACAGGTGACAATAGCACAGGTGATATTTCCTCCCCCCTCCCCCCCTTCCCCTAACCCTCCCTTCCCCCTCCCTCTTCCCCTTACCTGCTATTTTACCTGAGGGGGAGGAAATTCGGGGGAGGGAGGAGGAGGAGGAGGAGGAGGAGGAGGAGGAGGAAGGGAATGTTTGAGTGTGTTTGTAACTCTTTGCAATGTTACGTAATAAATAATATATACAATACCTTCACTTCAATACACGAGGTAACTATTGTATTTTCAAACGATGTCAATTGATAACGAAAACATTTGATTTTGAACACATTTTGAGCAGAACTTTTTTTTTTTTTTTGGCTCTCTCTCTCTCTCTCTCTCTCTCTCTCTCTCTCTCTCTCTCTCTCTCTCTCCTCTCTCTCTCTCTCTCTCTCTCTCTCTCACACCCATACCTCCTCATCCTCCGTGTCTCCCGTGTACCCTGTGTCCGCCCTTTGAGAGCCGAGGGCGCGAGGATGTCCTTCAGGGCCCGACAGGATAGAATCAGATGCCCGACGAACCCACACACCCGACTGTCCTTGCGTCCTCGCCCCGACTTCGACCCCATGCATGTCCTCGTCGCTAGAGAAGACTACAGCATCCGAGCGTGCGAGGCCAGGGTGAAAACGTGGGCGTGGGCGTGGGCGTGAGTGTATATCAGGGAAGGTAGCGACTGTGGGCAGGATTATGTCGCAGCTGACAGAGCGGCGGAGATCATAGTCCTGTGGTCGTGTTGTGGGCGACGTGACTCTACGAGGATGTGAGGTGAGGAACGACTCACTCTTATACGACTCACAGACGGAAGGAGAGTCACTAAAGGTGGACGAGTCAAGAGAGGTTTTCATTTTCCAACTCCTAACATCATCTACACCGCCGCTATCAGTGTCATACTTCGCAGGGTCCCTTGAGAGTGAGGGAGGGAGGCGTGGCGTTGAGGTCCTTCCAGTGTGTTGACTCTCCAGTAACTTCTCAAAAAACACATTAACAAGAGGTCTGTCTGAGGCGGAGGAGAGGGCCGAGGAGGGTCGTGAGGGAGGCGTTGATAAGGGCTTGGATATCCGTGGGGTTGGGAGAGGCTTGGGGTCAATAGTGCCTCGGGGTAATGGTACAGGGGAAGGGGTGCTGGGGACGGTCACTCGGGGCGTTGGGTCAGGTCTCAGGGTCTCTCTGGATTGTGAACTAGAGACCTCACGCCTCATGGATACACTGACGGAGGGAGTGGTCTTGTTGTCCCCTTCAGAGCTCCCTTCTGCAGCCTCCGACGAAGTGCTTTTCATCTCTGTCGATCGCTTCATTAACTTCTCAACAAAATCATCTTCTACAACATTTCCCTTCGGCGTCAGTTCGTTTTGTCCATCCACACCCTTAAACTCGAGACTCTTCCATTTGTATTTCCTAAGGCGGGTCGTCGGTGCCACGTCCTCGCTCTTGGCCGAGGTCGTAGCGAGACTGTCCTCCATAGATCGACTGAGAGCCTTATAGTTTTGCTTGGCCGCGAGACCACTGAGTCGGCCGTCACCTCTGCGGGGCGTCGCCTTAACATTCTTCTCGTAGGAGTGATGGGATCGCCTCGTCACTATAGGTCCTGAGGAGTCCTTCACTTCATGCCTTTCCTCTATCTTAACTCCTTCGGTAACTCCTTCGGTGACTCCTTCGGTGGCTCCTTCGGTTTTCTCCTCTTCGCCGCCGTCAGATCCTTGAGACAGTCTTCCACCTTCAATAGGAGAGAGTTCCCTGGTAGCTAACTGACGGGTGAAGATTGGCTGGACTCTTATTCTTGGTGTAGGAGACTCTTGATACAACGACCTCCTAGTAGTAGCAGTAGTAGTAGTAGAAGTAGAAGTAGTAGTAGTAGTAGTAGTGTCAGTTTTCCTTATTGGACTTATAGGTCGTAGTACAATTTGTGTGGTCTCCTGCCTCGCTCCACTCACTGCGCCATGTGTGTGAACGGGGCACGGCACTTCCCCCTCCTTGGCTGCCTTCTCGTACAGCTCATCAGTGCCAAACGACCACGAGGAGTGCCCACTACAGGTGCCACACACGTCGTAGTCACTGGCGGGGGTCACAGTGAGGTCATACGAGGTGGTGAGAGGGAAATGAGAGGCGTGGTTGTATTTTTCATCCTCATTTCTTTTCTTTCTGTTGTCCTCTTTCTCCTTTTTCCTCTTGCTCCTCTTCTTTTTAATCTCCTCCTCGTCATCCTCGTCATCCTCCTCGTATGCTGAGGATTCGCTGCTGGAGTGGACGGGAGGCGGGGGTGGAGGAGTGGCTGGGGGAGGAGGCGGGGGCGGGGATATGGATGGGGGGCGGCGTGGACGTGGTCGTGGGGGGAGAGAGTTCCTCCACCACCACACCGCTGAGAAAGACCACGTCCTCCTCCTCCTCAGGGGATAACGGGTATTCAAGGGAGTCGTCATCGCTTTGTCCCTCCAGCGGAAACTTTGTGTAGGTGTAGATGGCCTCGGGGGTCGGCGGGGAGGGGTCGGAATCCCCTTCCTCCTGGTGGTGATGGTGGTTGTCGTCGGAGCAGATAATGTCAAGGTCACTATCAACGAGGGAGTATCGGCGGTAGTTATGGTGGGCGTGGAGGTGCCCGGTGCCCCCCGCCAGCCTCTCCACGCCCCCTGCTGGCTTCCTGTACCCTGAGAGAATTTGAAAAAGTCTTGGGGGTTTAGGGGGAGGCGGGGAGGGGGGTGTGAGGGGCGGGTCGTCAGCGGAGAGGTAGTGTCCATAGGTGTTGAACTTATCACACACTAACTTGGGCGGCGGTGGTCTCTCCGGCGGCACTTTTTTCCTTGAGTCTGTTGCATCGCGTTCCTCTGAGCTGACACTTGACAGTCTCTTCGCTAACCTCTCCTTCAGGCTAGGTTGAGGGTCCTCGGTGGAGCTGGAACTCGTGGTCTTCCTAACGAGGCGGTGAAGGGATGAGAGGAAACCAGAGTCCTCGTTGGAGCTGCCGCTGAGGGTGGTTTGCACGAGGGGGTGTGAAGGAGAGTCCGGCTGCCTTGCCCTCTCTGTGACTTCAGGTCCTGGTGAGTAGACTTTCGTTTTCTGTTCCTTTGTGATCACCACGGAGGGGATACTGAAGCCTCCTGATGGCACCCCCGTTTTCTTCCCTATGGTGGTGGTGGTGGAGGTGTAGGAGGTGGATGTGGAGGTGGTTGTAGTTGTGGTTGTTGTTGGTTGGGTTGCATCCCGTCCTTGTCCTTGTCCTTGTCCTTGCCTCACGTGGGTCTTGCTGTACGAGGTAGACACACAAGTCTTTCCGTTTTCCGTTGGTTTACTTCTCTGAGTCACAATGTTTGCTGTGTCCTTGTAGCTCCTGACGAGGGCGACGGCTTCCCGGGGTGGCGGCGGCGGCGGCGGCGACGAAGGCGGTGACGTGCTGCTGCAGCGACCCTCCCGCAGGTGTGTGACGGTCCGCCGCTCTGTCCTCGCACCCCTGGCAGGCATGATGATGTTCTCGTAGTCGTTGCCTGTGGTGGTGGTGGTGGTGGTTGTGGTGGTGGTGGTGGTGTTGTCGAGGCTCCTCACGGCAGGACGAAGGGGCGTGGATGGCAGCAGATCCTTCCTAGCAGCAGCCGTCCTCACCGCCTTCCCTTCCTCGTTACCTTCACTGAGTAACACCAGTTTCCTGGGTGTTGGTTTGGGTTGCTTCGCCTTCCACTCTTCCATCACGCCCTCCGTGGCCGCCCAGGGTGTCACCCCACGTGTTCCCCCCTCCTCACAGGTCGTCATCGTGGTGGTGGTGGTGGTGGTGGCGTTGTGTGCGTTTGAAGGCGGCACTGACTTGGTGACTCTGGCGGCCCCGTGGTGCGTGACCGGGGCAGGGGTGGTGGCCGGGGCAAGGGTAGGGAAGGAGGCAGCGGTGCCGGCGCGAGGCTTGGCGGGTGGACGCTCTGCAGGGGACAGCTTCTCATACTTAGAAACGATGTTCTTGACGGGGGAGTCCACGGCAGGAGGAGACGAGGACGAGGCGCCTCTCACACTGGCCTCTTCCCTTCCTGCAGCCTTGGTTGTCCCTTCAGCCGTGGACGGGGCCTTAGGGGGCATGGATGGGGTGACGCCCCCCGCACCCTCACCGTTGTAGTAGCTGTGAAAGTCTCGGTAGTAGTCTGCGTCGTCGTCAAAGTCGCCCGGCTCCACACAGTCCCGGCTCAGCGTGAGGAGGTGAGCGTCCACCGTGAACTCGTGTTGGGTCGGGAAGTTGTTCTCTTTGAGGATGTCATCGTAGCTCCGCGACACTCCCGTCACACTGGCACGCTCCAAGGCACTCAGGTCCATGGTGCTCTTAGAGTTCTTGCCCAACATGTTCTTGAAGGCACGCACGGGGCCTGAAGACTTGGACGCCTTGAGGGGGGGACGGAGCCGCAGGTCTGCAGGGCCAAGGGCGGCGGGCTCCTGGTGGTGTTTCTTTTTCTTCCAGTGTTTTGTGGGACGGTGTTTGGCGGCAGCGGCGGCGGCCGAGGCTGAGGACTCAATGCTGGTGTAGCTGGCCAGTGAGATGGTGTCACCTTCCCCCACCGGTGACCGCGGCGACAGGAACTCACTGCTGTCCCGCACGAAGCCCGTCATCACAGGCTCGGCGGCGGTGTGGCTGCGGCGAAGGTGTAGGTTGGCCTTCAATTTACCCAAGTGGTCTGAAAGGTGACTGCCGCCTGACCTCACGGACCCCTCCTTGTCCTTGTCCTTGTCCAACCCAACCTTCTTCCTCTTGACAAAGGACACAGCAGACACGGAGCCTGCCTCGGACGCGGTCTGCCCAGACTTAGTCTTCTTGATGAAGGGCAATGGCGGCGTGCCGCTCACACCGGGGCTGCCGCTGCCGCTGCCCCCGCCAGGCTGCTCCCCCGCCCTCAACAACGACGGCTTCTTGGTGAAGCCTTTCGTCCATGATTTCTTGATCGTCTTGTTGACAAGTACTTTGGATCGCGGAGACTCCCGTGGGTCCTCCGGCGAGTACCTCAGGATCTCCCGCACCTGCGGCTCCTCAAAGCTGACGGACTTCCTCCTCTCAGGTGACGGTGACCAGTGTCGCGGCCTGCACTGTTCTGACACAGGCCCGCCCTGCAAGGCTGACAGACTCCTCCACGAGGTGAGGGAACGCTGCTGCTGCTGCTGCTGATCCCGCCGCCTCCTGCCCACGCCATCCTGCTGAGGGCTGCCCTGGGGAGCCTTGGTCCCGGTGGGTCTGGTATCCTGTGCCTGTCCTGCAGGGTCAGGGAAGGACGCGGCGCCATCCTGCGCCGCGTCCTGTGGTGAGCAGGGCACCATACTGTACTGCCACGCGCTGGAGGCTGTCTGGCGCGAGGTGCCCTTCTTGTGCTTTGCCTTGGCCTTCACCTTGGCCTTGGCGGTCTTGGTGCCAGACACACGCGCCTTGTCATCCTGTGCCTCGCCCCGCCGCACACCCTGCGTGATGCTGTCAAACTCCTGGAACGGGGAGTGACCACCGCTGGGCCGCGGTCTGATGGGCCGAGGGTGGTGCATGGCGACTCAACACTCACCACTCACCACTCTAACTAAACACCACACACACCACACCACACACACCACACACAGGGCCGCGCAGCACCGACCTTGAGCCACACACCTGCCCGTCTTACACTCATCGGTATGTGTCTTAACTCACACACCAATCTTAGCCCGTTCACGCTCACCACCACCACCACCACCACCACCACCACACTCAGTACTGCATTGGGGGGGGCGTGGAGGCGGCACTGTGTATGTATGTGTGTTCTGATCACTCCCTGGCACTCCTTGGCACTCCTGGGGTCACTGCGGCACTTCTTTTCAATGCACTCTTATTCCCTTCTTCACTTCACTTTGTTGTGCTTTCCCATTCCTTCATTCGTTAAGTATACATGTTATGGTGTTATTATTCATTATTAAAGCATCACCACACTCAGTCATCACCACACTCAGTCATCACCACACTCATTCATCACCACACTCAGTCATCACCACTCTCATTCATCACTACCACCGTCACCACACTCACATTCACCTCATCACCATCACTATTGCTGCTATCTTTACCACCTCACCACCATCATCATCATCACACACACACACCACACACACACACACACACACACACACACACACACACACACACACACACACTTGAGCTCTGCTAACCCACATACCAACACAAAACACCAGAATATGACATCACTAACATTAATTAATATACAACTCACACCCACACACACACACATACACACACACACACACACACACACACACACACACACACCAAATATATATATAAAAAAAAAAAAATTCCACACACAACTTCAAGCACTAAAATAAAAAAAAAAACGAAAATAACGAAAAAATGAGAAAAAACCAAAATATGCTGTTTTTTCAATAATTTCATGTGATGCTGAGTTCAGTATCAACCAGAACAGCACTAAACAGCATCACTACAGCACACATTACAGCACATACAGCACATACAACCCAGAGAGGAGCAAGGCCAGAGAGAGACTGAGGGAGAGTGGGAATGAGAGGGAGAGAGAGAGAGAGAGGAAGGAAGGGAGAGAGAGAGATGGGGGT
>JAPQNM010000015.1:2007954-2035454 GCA_029783475.1 Metacarcinus magister | reverse complement strand
ATTATACCATCACCCTTCATCCATTCACCCATTCACCCATCACCTACCCCCATCACCCATTAACAAGGCACCAAGAATGACCACCGTGCACCAAGTCGTCTAGTCACGCCTCCCTTCCAAGTAAACCTTCGTGCTAAACATGCTTATAGAGACCCAAGCATTCTGTAACCTTGCCTTTTTTTTCCCCCTCTCTCATTCCACACGTACATAATCGACACGCTGTTTACATTACCTGCACTCTTTCCTCACTTGACTGCATGTTATGTCTCACTAACAGAACAACAGAACATACAGGTACAGTTTATATAGCTTTCCTCACCTGACAGCACGTTACGCCTCACTAAAAGAACAAAGCAGAACACACAAGTATATTTTATTTACTTACTTCCATTGGGTCTCTTACTGTCTCCTTACTTTCTTATTGTCTTGTGATTGTCCTTATTCATTTTTTATAAGAAGAAGTAAAGATATGATAATAAGAAGAGGTAAAAACAGCAACAATAACAATAACAACAACAACATGATATAAAACAAAAGTGTAACAATCTGACCCATGACCACCACCACCACCACCACCATCACCACCACCACCACCACCACCATCACCACCACCACCACCACAATGAACATGTCTTCCTAGGACTCTGGTCTCGTCCCGGCAGTAAATAATGTGAATCGTGTCCAGCGAATAATAGAAATGCTGTATTTTGTTGTATAATTCACACCGCTTCATCTGGGACGCCGTGCTAACCCAGTGTAATAATAGACTTTCGTACCCTTACTGTATTGTGTTGTTGTTGTTGTTTTATTAATATATTTTGCGATATTAAATTTCCAGAAAGTTTTAAGTAACACCATAACTACCACCACCATCTTGTAGTAGTAGTAGAAGTAGTAGTAGAAGTAGTAGTAGTAGTAGTAGTAGTAGTAGTAGTAGTAGTAGTGACCATCAGATCACACTCGCAGGACACCTGAAACATAAAATTAATTAACGTAAGGTTTAAATGTTACCAGAACAGAAAAAATATTAATAGTTGCAATAAATTTCATGCCCTTCTGATATTTATGAAGCAAAGCCATGATTGGGTGACCACATCAGCTCTACCTTCCTGACACACTCACTCACTCACTCACTCACTCACCCTCCTTCCCCCTTCCCCCTCTCCCCTTCCCCTTTCCCCTTCCCCCCTCAACCCAGGAGAGAGTAGTAACAGGAAGTACAGTACCTAGCTAGCCATCACTGTCCTGACAATCAATAGCTAACTAATACTAGCAAACAATGGAGTTTTATCGTGTGATCACCTCGCTGTCACACGTATTTTGTATTAATTATTTCTTGTGTTATGTGTAGTTACAGGCAGGTGTACTTTCATAGGCTGGTTATGTCTACCTTATAATCGATACCTTGCATAACACCTTACCATAACACTTGAGAAATAGTTATAAATGAAGGTAAAGTTGATGTAATTTCGATATCTCAATTGACCACGCCCTGTTCCTGAATTATTTTCTTTTTTTTTATATATATAACTCACACCATTTCTGATCAACGGAACTATTCAATACTATACTATTTTTGTTCACTATATATATTTATTTCAGTAGTGACAGATGGTTTAATTCATCACAGTTCGTTGCGTTGCGTTGCGTGTCCCTCCCTCTACGTATTCATCTCAATTGATCAAATCATTAGAGTGTCACCGATGGAGGTTGACACGTTGAGCCCAATATTGGAAGTCAGCTCAGGCAGTGACGGGTAATTCCGTAGTTGGCAGATTGCGTCCTGCCTGCCCTCACCCCCCCCTCCCCCAACTACCCCTGGTCCTGTGTCTCCCATGGCTACACACACACACACACACACACACACACACACACACACACACACACACACACACATACACATACACATACACATACCACACACCCCCTCCACATAACTTACCATTGAGTCTATAATTTAGTATCATTACGCTTCTTATAATAAACATAACGAATAATATAACAATAAATCCTTCATTACTCATAGGATATATTTTAGACCAGTGAGGATAATGAGTCAAATGGATAGCAAAGGTCTTGGTTTATAGAGGGAAGGAGTGAATTACATCCCTTGATTTCTGGTAATGAGGGAAGAGTGTCTGGCAGGCGTCTCGGGGACCAGGATTAGACGGTAGCGTGAGGACATTCACTCTTACCTCGCCCCCAATAGCCCCGTCAAGCCCCGCCCCGTCACCAGCCCCGCGTCTAAAGTTCCTCTCCTCCTCTCTCCCTCTCTCTCCTTCGCCAGTTAATGTTGAGCACTTCTTACCTGTAGTAGGATCGTGTGGGGAAATATTTTGTCAACTTATATTATGTTTCCTGCCTTAAAGTCTAGTTTTGTGCCTTGGTCAGTGATGTTTGTGTGTGTGTGTGTGTGTGTGTGTGTGTGTATGTGTTGGGCTAGTGGATTTAGAGGATTTTCACACAAGAGAAGAAGGCTTACGGCTAAAATGCAAAGGAATATATGATGTCCACCAAGAGTCGCTCTGTTACGGCGGCGTTGTTCCTCCCGCATGAAAGACAGCGTGGCGTCGCAGCAGGTGGGTTGCAGGGGAAGACCGGCTCACTTACCTACGTGCTGCCTCTTACCCTGGCGGCGCGGCACTGCTAGAAAGAGTTCATCGTCAAAACTTCCTGTGACTCTTACTTATATACTTAAATACATACTTAGTTTACGTCATTAGTGTTGAAATATAAGTTAATATGTGTGTTGGTTCTTATAATCGTGATGCGCGGCCGTAGTGAGATATTACCGGGAATTCTCAGCGGCATTTCATTCACCGACTGAACTTCGCTGCAAATATTGGCTAATTTGTGGTTTGAGACTAACTTTAATAGGGTGTCAAGAGCTGCCAGTCACGGCCGTCTGCACACCACACAACACTCCCGCTGTGTGTTGTGGCCGTGAACTGCTATAACCGCTGTGTCGTTAAATTGTGAGAAGAGTATAGGAACTTAGAGGTAAAATACGGGGAAAAAGATATTTAAACACGCCTGGAGAGTGTGTGAGTGTCTGGGAGTGGCTGGTATGGTATGTATTTGCAACCTCATGAGTAAGAGTTGTAAACTTGCCTCATCTTCAGCTCTGAACGGCGCGGGAACTGTGTGTAGGAAGTTGAATGCCGGGCGAGGAACACTCTGTCTGTCTGTCTGCCAACTTAACAAACTTTGAACTCGTGCTGCTTTTGTTTCTTAGATAACAAATACTGACACTCGCCTGGCCGCCTTTGAGACCAAGCACCGCTGCATTCATCTCACACACACACACACACACACACACACACACACACACACACACACACACACACACACACACACACACACACACACACACACACACACACACACACACACACACACACACACACACACACACACACACACACACACACACCACACACACACACACACACACACACACACACACACACACACACACACACACACACACACACACACACACACACACACACACACACACACACACACACACACACACACACACACACACACACACACACACACACACACACACACACACACACACACACACACACTACGAGGACAAGGCAATAAAACACTGCAGGAAAAACAGCGTCGCCCCCACTTTTCATCGCGGCAATGGAGGCTCAACACGGAACAATATTTCCCATTGTGTCTAGGAGCGTCGCGCAGCCTCTCACTTTAACCCACCCGCCCACCCCACCCACCCACCCACCCGCCCGCCCGCCCACCCGCCCACCTTGCCTTCTGCAGTGTATTTGTACCAGCCCTCACTCTCACCCTCACCCCCTTTCTCTCTCTCTCTCTCTCTCTCTCTCTCTCTCTCTCTCTCTCTCTCTCTCTCTCTCTCTCTCTCTCTCTCTCTCTCTCTCTCTCTCTCTCTCTGTCTCCCCCCCCCACCCCCCCGCCGCCGTCTAGCTGTCACGGAACACTCAGTTATTATAAATGTTGTATTTTCATAAATCTTTTTCTCGTATTTTGGGGACGAGTCGCGGCTTTCCTATTAAGGTTTGTGTGTATTTAAAATGTGATAATAATAAATATTTGGGCCCAAAATTATGAAACTAATTTGACGTAATTGTATCTGTGAGATTAATATATTTGTGGTTGTGTTATTGTGGGAAACATTTTCAAGCATCAGTGGAGCGGCGTTGTGTTGTCTGGAGGGTTAGGAAGGCTTGGCTCAGGAGGTTAGGAAGGTTAGGAAGGCTTGGTTCAGGAAGGTTAGGAAGGTTAGAAAGGTTTGGTTCAGAAAGGTTAGGAAGGCTTTGTTCAGAAGAGACTCGCGTGCCGCCCACCACTAATCTTTTTCTTCCCTTAGAGTGACCTTTATATTCTTCACACACAACACAGACGAGACTTGTTTGAATGACACTGAAGGGTTGATATTTTTGTTCACTATTTGAAGCACCGATGATCCTACGGCACTGCAGCTGATGCCTGGCTGGCGGTGCTGTGACGCAGTGCACACACACACACACACACACACACACACACACACACACACACACACACACACACACACACACACACACACACACACACACACACACACACACACACACACACACACACACACACACACACACACACACACACACACACACACACACACACACACACACAGACACAGACACAGACACAGACATACTCACTGCGCCATGTGGGATCAGGTGTGGGAGTGTCGCGGCAGGAGGCTTTTCAAAGGGTTATTATGCAAGTTTACAAGCTCCTTCGCGCGTAGCATCCTCATCGCCAACCATCGATCCAGCCTCTCGTATCGGTCTCATAAGAGGTGCTAGAGGCAAGGAAAGCCGCTTATGTCCCAGGAGCAGCGGCCGTCCTTAGAATTTTATCTGCAGACCTCAGCTGAAAGACCCAAAGAGTGAACGATGCAGGAAAAAAACTAATTGAAACGTTCGTCTATGTGTGTTGTGTGTGTGTGTGTCTGTGTGTGTGTGTGTGTGTGTGTGTGTGTGTGTGTCTGTGTGTGTGTGTGTGTGTGTGTGTGTGTGTGTGTGTGTGTGTGTGTGTGTGTGTGTGTGTGTGTGTGTGTGTGTGTGTGTGTGTGTGATCCCCATGGAGTCGTAAAAGTGGTAGTAGTCGTGAGGCACTACGACCCTTACCTCCTCCCCCCATTACACACACACACACACACACACACACACACACACTGAGGATAGCAGTGTGGTTCTAATACCTTGTGTGGAAGGTGTTTGGGGACAGCTTGGCGTCGAGACTCTGAACACCGACCTGTAAAGCGTTGCCCAGCTTGAGTTAAGAAGCTTATCCAAGGTTCAACGTACACCACCAACCCACGATGAGACGAGGAGACGAGGAGACGAGGTGAAGTAACGGGGGTGTTGTGGTGGTGTGTGTGGTGGTGTTGTGGTGGTGTTGTGGTGTGTGGTGGTGTGTGTGAAAGTAAAGAAAGTATGTGTTGGGTGTGGTGTGGCGTGACTTAGGCCAGACGAGGCACGAACCAGGTTTCGTCTGCATGAATATTTGAATCTATGAAATATTTAGTCAGTTTTTGCACCGTCCCATGAAAGACAAATAATTGTACTATGAATACAGAAACACATTGGGTTCTGCAGCAGCTAGCTAACCTTATTTTTTCTCGTATTTACTGAAACGCTACTGCTGATTTTTTGCTTTTTTTTGTTCTATATATACATAAAAAGGTTACTGGCTAAGGAACAACAAAAATACGTTAAAAAAAATCCCGCTTAACGCCTTACTATTGTGTTTAAGGGAAGATATAAGTTTATTATCCTTGGTTTGTCTTGTGTAGATGTGTTTATGTTGGTTTCTATATCTGGAGGTGGACACGAGGCCACACGAGGACAGGATCACAGGGTCTAAACACAGTCCTCGCGTCACTGTTCTCGTGGGGAAAGGACACAATTATCACTGTAAATGAAACAAAGAAAAAAATTTACTTATTAAAATCATGGATTGAATATATCGTTTTCTTTTAGTTACGTTCACCAGACAAAAAAAAAGACAATCGACTAATCAAATTTAGACGAGAAAAAGGTTAATTAGATAGATCTATTAATTTTACTCGTATTGAATGTTCAATTACATATTCAAAATCTGCACATTTTTCCAATCCTTATGGTATGCAAAGAGTATTGATAAAGAAGATATTAATAAAATTTTATATTACGTCATTACGTGTCTTAAGGCTTAGTTATAAACTGCTTTAAGTTGTACCAATCATTACAAGAATATACGTGGAAGACTATATGTGTTCCTTACGGGGTAACAAGTCGTGTGTAGGAGTATACGCGGGTTACTGATAGCTATCATATCCTCTTGATGGAGCTTGACAATGCACTAAAAGTACTGCATTACATATTTTAATGAAAATAATTAACTTCCATAGCCATTGACAGTCAGGAGAGAATGTTATGATCGGCCTGTCATGACCGAACTGGTGGTGAGAATTGAATTGCTTTCTGCCTCTATATACCTAGTTATAGTGAGCCTTATCTCGATGCAGCAGCATTTAAGAAGGTCAAAGGAAGGCTATGTACATTACAGGAGTAATCAAACAGACTCTGCCATCCTGAAATAGTGTATAAAAAACTTGTTTTCATCATATGTTCTACTTAAACTAGCTGTAACTCCTTTCGTTTTACTCGTATTGAATTTTCAAGCAATGCTTCAAAATCTGCACCTTTTTCCGATCCTTATGGTATGTAACAAGTACTGATAAACACAATATTAAGAAAATATATATTACGTCCTCACGTAAATGACGTACATTATAAAGAACAAAATAGAAACGAGACGCAGGATTGGAATGGGATAGGGTTTCAAGAGAGGAGAAAAATATTTATGATTTCACAACATAACTCTTTGCTATATTTGATCGGTATCTATTTCATGAAAAATAGTTATTTACTAAAATAATGATATCATCAAAGAAACAATATTAGCTTCTAAGCTAAGATACCAATTGAACAAAGTCCTTGGTTTATTAGTTGGTAATTTTATAAGGAATATCTGATATCTTTTCCATCAACATTGGTAAAGTATTAGATCCACCATACTGATTTGATCATTTGTTCTAACCCAAATAAATTCCTTTATAGCAATAAAAGTTTCTGATGAAATTAACTGAAACTAGGCTGAAAGTCTTACATTATTCCCATGTACAACATAGTTTAAAAAAAACAAAATCGAAGAGAAAATTTTGCAAAAAATTTCGAGAAGTAGCAAAAATGACAAAAATACACCATATGTTGAGATCAATTCTACACATCCACGAGGGTCTGTAAGATGGTTAAACGTGTCGTAAGGCTTAGTTATGAACTGCTTTGAGCTGTAACAGTCATTACAAGAATATACATGGAAGTTAAGACTATATGTGTTCCTTACGGGGTAACGAGTCGTGTGTAGGAGTATACGCGGGTTACTGATAGCTATCATATCCTCTTGATGGAGCTTGACAATGCACTAAAAGTACTGCATTACATATTTTAATGAAAATAATTAACTTCCATAGCCATTGACAGTCAGGAGAGAATGTTATGATCGGCCTGTCATGACCGAACTGGTGGTGAGAATTGAATTGCTTTCTGCCTCTATATACCTAGTTATAGTGAGCCTTATCTCGATGCAGCAGCATTTAAGAAGGTCAAAGGAAGGCTATGTACATTACAGGAGTAATCAAACAGACTCTGCCATCCTGAAATAGTGTATAAAAAACTTGTTTTCATCATATGTTCTACTTAAACTAGCTGTAACTCCTTTCGTTTTACTCGTATTGAATTTTCAAGCAATGCTTCAAAATCTGCACCTTTTTCCGATCCTTATGGTATGTAACAAGTACTGATAAACACAATATTAAGAAAATATATATTACGTCCTCACGTAAATGACGTACATTATAAAGAACGAAAAAAGAAACGAGACGCAGGATTGGAATGGGATAGGGTTTCAAGAGAGGATAAAAATATTTATGATTTCACAACATAACTCTTTGCTATATTTGATCGGTATCTATTTCATGAAAAATAGTTATTTACTAAAATAATGATATCATCAAAGAAACAATATTAGCTTCTAAGCTAAGATACCAATTGAACAAAGTCCTTGGTTTATTAGTTGGTAATTTTATAAGGAATATCTGATATCTTTTCCATCAACATTGGTAAAGTATTAGATCCACCATACTGATTTGATCATTTGTTCTAACCCAAATAAATTCCTTTATAGCAATAAAAGTTTCTGATGAAATTAACTGAAACTAGGCTGAAAGTCTTACATTATTCCCATGTACAACATAGTTTAAAAAAAACAAAATCGAAGAGAAAATTTTGCAAAAAATTTCGAGAAGTAGCAAAAATGACAAAAATACACCATATGTTGAGATCAATTCTACACATCCACGAGGGTCTGTAAGATGGTTAAACGTGTCGTAAGGCTTAGTTATGAACTGCTTTGAGCTGTAACAGTCATTACAAGAATATACATGGAAGTTAAGACTATATGTGTTCCTTACGGGGTAACGAGTCGTGTGTAGGAGTATACGCGGGTTACTGATAGCTATCATATCCTCTTGATGGAGCTTGACAATGCACTAAAAGTACTGCATTACATATTTTAATGAAAATAATTAACTTCCATAGCCATTGACAGTCAGGAGAGAATGTTATGATCGGCCTGTCATGACCGAACTGGTGGTGAGAATTGAATTGCTTTCTGCCTCTATATACCTAGTTATAGTGAGCCTTATCTCGATGCAGCAGCATTTAAGAAGGTCAAAGGAAGGCTATGTACATTACAGGAGTAATCAAACAGACTCTGCCATCCTGAAATAGTGTATAAAAAACTTGTTTTCATCATATGTTCTACTTAAACTAGCTGTAACTCCTTTCGTTTTACTCGTATTGAATTTTCAAGCAATGCTTCAAAATCTGCACCTTTTTCCGATCCTTATGGTATGTAACAAGTACTGATAAACACAATATTAAGAAAATATATATTACGTCCTCACGTAAATGACGTACATTATAAAGAACGAAAAAAGAAACGAGACGCAGGATTGGAATGGGATAGGGTTTCAAGAGAGGATAAAAATATTTATGATTTCACAACATAACTCTTTGCTATATTTGATCGGTATCTATTTCATGAAAAATAGTTATTTACTAAAATAATGATATCATCAAAGAAACAATATTAGCTTCTAAGCTAAGATACCAATTGAACAAAGTCCTTGGTTTATTAGTTGGTAATTTTATAAGGAATATCTGATATCTTTTCCATCAACATTGGTAAAGTATTAGATCCACCATACTGATTTGATCATTTGTTCTAACCCAAATAAATTCCTTTATAGCAATAAAAGTTTCTGATGAAATTAACTGAAACTAGGCTGAAAGTCTTACATTATTCCCATGTACAACATAGTTTAAAAAAAACAAAATCGAAGAGAAAATTTTGCAAAAAATTTCGAGAAGTAGCAAAAATGACAAAAATACACCATATGTTGAGATCAATTCTACACATCCACGAGGGTCTGTAAGATGGTTAAACGTGTCGTAAGGCTTAGTTATGAACTGCTTTGAGCTGTAACAGTCATTACAAGAATATACATGGAAGTTAAGACTATATGTGTTCCTTACGGGGTAACGAGTCGTGTGTAGGAGTATACGCGGGTTACTGATAGCTATCATATCCTCTTGATGGAGCTTGACAATGCACTAAAAGTACTGCATTACATATTTTAATGAAAATAATTAACTTCCATAGCCATTGACAGTCAGGAGAGAATGTTATGATCGGCCTGTCATGACCGAACTGGTGGTGAGAATTGAATTGCTTTCTGCCTCTATATACCTAGTTATAGTGAGCCTTATCTCGATGCAGCAGCATTTAAGAAGGTCAAAGGAAGGCTATGTACATTACAGGAGTAATCAAACAGACTCTGCCATCCTGAAATAGTGTATAAAAAACTTGTTTTCATCATATGTTCTACTTAAACTAGCTGTAACTCCTTTCGTTTTACTCGTATTGAATTTTCAAGCAATGCTTCAAAATCTGCACCTTTTTCCGATCCTTATGGTATGTAACAAGTACTGATAAACACAATATTAAGAAAATATATATTACGTCCTCACGTAAATGACGTACATTATAAAGAACGAAAAAAGAAACGAGACGCAGGATTGGAATGGGATAGGGTTTCAAGAGAGGATAAAAATATTTATGATTTCACAACATAACTCTTTGCTATATTTGATCGGTATCTATTTCATGAAAAATAGTTATTTACTAAAATAATGATATCATCAAAGAAACAATATTAGCTTCTAAGCTAAGATACCAATTGAACAAAGTCCTTGGTTTATTAGTTGGTAATTTTATAAGGAATATCTGATATCTTTTCCATCAACATTGGTAAAGTATTAGATCCACCATACTGATTTGATCATTTGTTCTAACCCAAATAAATTCCTTTATAGCAATAAAAGTTTCTGATGAAATTAACTGAAACTAGGCTGAAAGTCTTACATTATTCCCATGTACAACATAGTTTAAAAAAAACAAAATCGAAGAGAAAATTTTGCAAAAAATTTCGAGAAGTAGCAAAAATGACAAAAATACACCATATGTTGAGATCAATTCTACACATCCACGAGGGTCTGTAAGATGGTTAAACGTGTCGTAAGGCTTAGTTATGAACTGCTTTGAGCTGTAACAGTCATTACAAGAATATACATGGAAGTTAAGACTATATGTGTTCCTTACGGGGTAACGAGTCGTGTGTAGGAGTATACGCGGGTTACTGATAGCTATCATATCCTCTTGATGGAGCTTGACAATGCACTAAAAGTACTGCATTACATATTTTAATGAAAATAATTAACTTCCATAGCCATTGACAGTCAGGAGAGAATGTTATGATCGGCCTGTCATGACCGAACTGGTGGTGAGAATTGAATTGCTTTCTGCCTCTATATACCTAGTTATAGTGAGCCTTATCTCGATGCAGCAGCATTTAAGAAGGTCAAAGGAAGGCTATGTACATTACAGGAGTAATCAAACAGACTCTGCCATCCTGAAATAGTGTATAAAAAACTTGTTTTCATCATATGTTCTACTTAAACTAGCTGTAACTCCTTTCGTTTTACTCGTATTGAATTTTCAAGCAATGCTTCAAAATCTGCACCTTTTTCCGATCCTTATGGTATGTAACAAGTACTGATAAACACAATATTAAGAAAATATATATTACGTCCTCACGTAAATGACGTACATTATAAAGAACGAAAAAAGAAACGAGACGCAGGATTGGAATGGGATAGGGTTTCAAGAGAGGATAAAAATATTTATGATTTCACAACATAACTCTTTGCTATATTTGATCGGTATCTATTTCATGAAAAATAGTTATTTACTAAAATAATGATATCATCAAAGAAACAATATTAGCTTCTAAGCTAAGATACCAATTGAACAAAGTCCTTGGTTTATTAGTTGGTAATTTTATAAGGAATATCTGATATCTTTTCCATCAACATTGGTAAAGTATTAGATCCACCATACTGATTTGATCATTTGTTCTAACCCAAATAAATTCCTTTATAGCAATAAAAGTTTCTGATGAAATTAACTGAAACTAGGCTGAAAGTCTTACATTATTCCCATGTACAACATAGTTTAAAAAAAACAAAATCGAAGAGAAAATTTTGCAAAAAATTTCGAGAAGTAGCAAAAATGACAAAAATACACCATATGTTGAGATCAATTCTACACATCCACGAGGGTCTGTAAGATGGTTAAACGTGTCGTAAGGCTTAGTTATGAACTGCTTTGAGCTGTAACAGTCATTACAAGAATATACATGGAAGTTAAGACTATATGTGTTCCTTACGGGGTAACGAGTCGTGTGTAGGAGTATACGCGGGTTACTGATAGCTATCATATCCTCTTGATGGAGCTTGACAATGCACTAAAAGTACTGCATTACATATTTTAATGAAAATAATTAACTTCCATAGCCATTGACAGTCAGGAGAGAATGTTATGATCGGCCTGTCATGACCGAACTGGTGGTGAGAATTGAATTGCTTTCTGCCTCTATATACCTAGTTATAGTGAGCCTTATCTCGATGCAGCAGCATTTAAGAAGGTCAAAGGAAGGCTATGTACATTACAGGAGTAATCAAACAGACTCTGCCATCCTGAAATAGTGTATAAAAAACTTGTTTTCATCATATGTTCTACTTAAACTAGCTGTAACTCCTTTCGTTTTACTCGTATTGAATTTTCAAGCAATGCTTCAAATCTGCACCTTTTTCCGATCCTTATGGTATGTAACAAGTACTGATAAACACAATATTAAGAAAATATATATTACGTCCTCACGTAAATGACGTACATTATAAAGAACGAAAAAAGAAACGAGACGCAGGATTGGAATGGGATAGGGTTTCAAGAGAGGATAAAAATATTTATGATTTCACAACATAACTCTTTGCTATATTTGATCGGTATCTATTTCATGAAAAATAGTTATTTACTAAAATAATGATATCATCAAAGAAACAATATTAGCTTCTAAGCTAAGATACCAATTGAACAAAGTCCTTGGTTTATTAGTTGGTAATTTTATAAGGAATATCTGATATCTTTTCCATCAACATTGGTAAAGTATTAGATCCACCATACTGATTTGATCATTTGTTCTAACCCAAATAAATTCCTTTATAGCAATAAAAGTTTCTGATGAAATTAACTGAAACTAGGCTGAAAGTCTTACATTATTCCCATGTACAACATAGTTTAAAAAAAACAAAATCGAAGAGAAAATTTTGCAAAAAATTTCGAGAAGTAGCAAAAATGACAAAAATACACCATATGTTGAGATCAATTCTACACATCCACGAGGGTCTGTAAGATGGTTAAACGTGTCGTAAGGCTTAGTTATGAACTGCTTTGAGCTGTAACAGTCATTACAAGAATATACATGGAAGTTAAGACTATATGTGTTCCTTACGGGGTAACGAGTCGTGTGTAGGAGTATACGCGGGTTACTGATAGCTATCATATCCTCTTGATGGAGCTTGACAATGCACTAAAAGTACTGCATTACATATTTTAATGAAAATAATTAACTTCCATAGCCATTGACAGTCAGGAGAGAATGTTATGATCGGCCTGTCATGACCGAACTGGTGGTGAGAATTGAATTGCTTTCTGCCTCTATATACCTAGTTATAGTGAGCCTTATCTCGATGCAGCAGCATTTAAGAAGGTCAAAGGAAGGCTATGTACATTACAGGAGTAATCAAACAGACTCTGCCATCCTGAAATAGTGTATAAAAAACTTGTTTTCATCATATGTTCTACTTAAACTAGCTGTAACTCCTTTCGTTTTACTCGTATTGAATTTTCAAGCAATGCTTCAAAATCTGCACCTTTTTCCGATCCTTATGGTATGTAACAAGTACTGATAAACACAATATTAAGAAAATATATATTACGTCCTCACGTAAATGACGTACATTATAAAGAACGAAAAAAGAAACGAGACGCAGGATTGGAATGGGATAGGGTTTCAAGAGAGGATAAAAATATTTATGATTTCACAACATAACTCTTTGCTATATTTGATCGGTATCTATTTCATGAAAAATAGTTATTTACTAAAATAATGATATCATCAAAGAAACAATATTAGCTTCTAAGCTAAGATACCAATTGAACAAAGTCCTTGGTTTATTAGTTGGTAATTTTATAAGGAATATCTGATATCTTTTCCATCAACATTGGTAAAGTATTAGATCCACCATACTGATTTGATCATTTGTTCTAACCCAAATAAATTCCTTTATAGCAATAAAAGTTTCTGATGAAATTAACTGAAACTAGGCTGAAAGTCTTACATTATTCCCATGTACAACATAGTTTAAAAAAAACAAAATCGAAGAGAAAATTTTGCAAAAAATTTCGAGAAGTAGCAAAAATGACAAAAATACACCATATGTTGAGATCAATTCTACACATCCACGAGGGTCTGTAAGATGGTTAAACGTGTCGTAAGGCTTAGTTATGAACTGCTTTGAGCTGTAACAGTCATTACAAGAATATACATGGAAGTTAAGACTATATGTGTTCCTTACGGGGTAACGAGTCGTGTGTAGGAGTATACGCGGGTTACTGATAGCTATCATATCCTCTTGATGGAGCTTGACAATGCACTAAAAGTACTGCATTACATATTTTAATGAAAATAATTAACTTCCATAGCCATTGACAGTCAGGAGAGAATGTTATGATCGGCCTGTCATGACCGAACTGGTGGTGAGAATTGAATTGCTTTCTGCCTCTATATACCTAGTTATAGTGAGCCTTATCTCGATGCAGCAGCATTTAAGAAGGTCAAAGGAAGGCTATGTACATTACAGGAGTAATCAAACAGACTCTGCCATCCTGAAATAGTGTATAAAAAACTTGTTTTCATCATATGTTCTACTTAAACTAGCTGTAACTCCTTTCGTTTTACTCGTATTGAATTTTCAAGCAATGCTTCAAAATCTGCACCTTTTTCCGATCCTTATGGTATGTAACAAGTACTGATAAACACAATATTAAGAAAATATATATTACGTCCTCACGTAAATGACGTACATTATAAGAACGAAAAAAGAAACGAGACGCAGGATTGGAATGGGATAGGGTTTCAAGAGAGGATAAAAATATTTATGATTTCACAACATAACTCTTTGCTATATTTGATCGGTATCTATTTCATGAAAAATAGTTATTTACTAAAATAATGATATCATCAAAGAAACAATATTAGCTTCTAAGCTAAGATACCAATTGAACAAAGTCCTTGGTTTATTAGTTGGTAATTTTATAAGGAATATCTGATATCTTTTCCATCAACATTGGTAAAGTATTAGATCCACCATACTGATTTGATCATTTGTTCTAACCCAAATAAATTCCTTTATAGCAATAAAAGTTTCTGATGAAATTAACTGAAACTAGGCTGAAAGTCTTACATTATTCCCATGTACAACATAGTTTAAAAAAAACAAAATCGAAGAGAAAATTTTGCAAAAAATTTCGAGAAGTAGCAAAAATGACAAAAATACACCATATGTTGAGATCAATTCTACACATCCACGAGGGTCTGTAAGATGGTTAAACGTGTCGTAAGGCTTAGTTATGAACTGCTTTGAGCTGTAACAGTCATTACAAGAATATACATGGAAGTTAAGACTATATGTGTTCCTTACGGGGTAACGAGTCGTGTGTAGGAGTATACGCGGGTTACTGATAGCTATCATATCCTCTTGATGGAGCTTGACAATGCACTAAAAGTACTGCATTACATATTTTAATGAAAATAATTAACTTCCATAGCCATTGACAGTCAGGAGAGAATGTTATGATCGGCCTGTCATGACCGAACTGGTGGTGAGAATTGAATTGCTTTCTGCCTCTATATACCTAGTTATAGTGAGCCTTATCTCGATGCAGCAGCATTTAAGAAGGTCAAAGGAAGGCTATGTACATTACAGGAGTAATCAAACAGACTCTGCCATCCTGAAATAGTGTATAAAAAACTTGTTTTCATCATATGTTCTACTTAAACTAGCTGTAACTCCTTTCGTTTTACTCGTATTGAATTTTCAAGCAATGCTTCAAAATCTGCACCTTTTTCCGATCCTTATGGTATGTAACAAGTACTGATAAACACAATATTAAGAAAATATATATTACGTCCTCACGTAAATGACGTACATTATAAAGAACAAAATAGAAACGAGACGCAGGATTGGAATGGGATAGGGTTTCAAGAGAGGATAAAAATATTTATGATTTCACAACATAACTCTTTGCTATATTTGATCGGTATCTATTTCATGAAAAATAGTTATTTACTAAAATAATGATATCATCAAAGAAACAATATTAGCTTCTAAGCTAAGATACCAATTGAACAAAGTCCTTGGTTTATTAGTTGGTAATTTTATAAGGAATATCTGATATCTTTTCCATCAACATTGGTAAAGTATTAGATCCACCATACTGATTTGATCATTTGTTCTAACCCAAATAAATTCCTTTATAGCAATAAAAGTTTCTGATGAAATTAACTGAAACTAGGCTGAAAGTCTTACATTATTCCCATGTACAACATAGTTTAAAAAAAACAAAATCGAAGAGAAAATTTTGCAAAAAATTTCGAGAAGTAGCAAAAATGACAAAAATACACCATATGTTGAGATCAATTCTACACATCCACGAGGGTCTGTAAGATGGTTAAACGTGTCGTAAGGCTTAGTTATGAACTGCTTTGAGCTGTAACAGTCATTACAAGAATATACATGGAAGTTAAGACTATATGTGTTCCTTACGGGGTAACGAGTCGTGTGTAGGAGTATACGCGGGTTACTGATAGCTATCATATCCTCTTGATGGAGCTTGACAATGCACTAAAAGTACTGCATTACATATTTTAATGAAAATAATTAACTTCCATAGCCATTGACAGTCAGGAGAGAATGTTATGATCGGCCTGTCATGACCGAACTGGTGGTGAGAATTGAATTGCTTTCTGCCTCTATATACCTAGTTATAGTGAGCCTTATCTCGATGCAGCAGCATTTAAGAAGGTCAAAGGAAGGCTATGTACATTACAGGAGTAATCAAACAGACTCTGCCATCCTGAAATAGTGTATAAAAAACTTGTTTTCATCATATGTTCTACTTAAACTAGCTGTAACTCCTTTCGTTTTACTCGTATTGAATTTTCAAGCAATGCTTCAAAATCTGCACCTTTTTCCGATCCTTATGGTATGTAACAAGTACTGATAAACACAATATTAAGAAAATATATATTACGTCCTCACGTAAATGACGTACATTATAAAGAACGAAAAAAGAAACGAGACGCAGGATTGGAATGGGATAGGGTTTCAAGAGAGGATAAAAATATTTATGATTTCACAACATAACTCTTTGCTATATTTGATCGGTATCTATTTCATGAAAAATAGTTATTTACTAAAATAATGATATCATCAAAGAAACAATATTAGCTTCTAAGCTAAGATACCAATTGAACAAAGTCCTTGGTTTATTAGTTGGTAATTTTATAAGGAATATCTGATATCTTTTCCATCAACATTGGTAAAGTATTAGATCCACCATACTGATTTGATCATTTGTTCTAACCCAAATAAATTCCTTTATAGCAATAAAAGTTTCTGATGAAATTAACTGAAACTAGGCTGAAAGTCTTACATTATTCCCATGTACAACATAGTTTAAAAAAAACAAAATCGAAGAGAAAATTTTGCAAAAAATTTCGAGAAGTAGCAAAAATGACAAAAATACACCATATGTTGAGATCAATTCTACACATCCACGAGGGTCTGTAAGATGGTTAAACGTGTCGTAAGGCTTAGTTATGAACTGCTTTGAGCTGTAACAGTCATTACAAGAATATACATGGAAGTTAAGACTATATGTGTTCCTTACGGGGTAACGAGTCGTGTGTAGGAGTATACGCGGGTTACTGATAGCTATCATATCCTCTTGATGGAGCTTGACAATGCACTAAAAGTACTGCATTACATATTTTAATGAAAATAATTAACTTCCATAGCCATTGACAGTCAGGAGAGAATGTTATGATCGGCCTGTCATGACCGAACTGGTGGTGAGAATTGAATTGCTTTCTGCCTCTATATACCTAGTTATAGTGAGCCTTATCTCGATGCAGCAGCATTTAAGAAGGTCAAAGGAAGGCTATGTACATTACAGGAGTAATCAAACAGACTCTGCCATCCTGAAATAGTGTATAAAAAACTTGTTTTCATCATATGTTCTACTTAAACTAGCTGTAACTCCTTTCGTTTTACTCGTATTGAATTTTCAAGCAATGCTTCAAAATCTGCACCTTTTTCCGATCCTTATGGTATGTAACAAGTACTGATAAACACAATATTAAGAAAATATATATTACGTCCTCACGTAAATGACGTACATTATAAAGAACGAAAAAAGAAACGAGACGCAGGATTGGAATGGGATAGGGTTTCAAGAGAGGATAAAAATATTTATGATTTCACAACATAACTCTTTGCTATATTTGATCGGTATCTATTTCATGAAAAATAGTTATTTACTAAAATAATGATATCATCAAAGAAACAATATTAGCTTCTAAGCTAAGATACCAATTGAACAAAGTCCTTGGTTTATTAGTTGGTAATTTTATAAGGAATATCTGATATCTTTTCCATCAACATTGGTAAAGTATTAGATCCACCATACTGATTTGATCATTTGTTCTAACCCAAATAAATTCCTTTATAGCAATAAAAGTTTCTGATGAAATTAACTGAAACTAGGCTGAAAGTCTTACATTATTCCCATGTACAACATAGTTTAAAAAAAACAAAATCGAAGAGAAAATTTTGCAAAAAATTTCGAGAAGTAGCAAAAATGACAAAAATACACCATATGTTGAGATCAATTCTACACATCCACGAGGGTCTGTAAGATGGTTAAACGTGTCGTAAGGCTTAGTTATGAACTGCTTTGAGCTGTAACAGTCATTACAAGAATATACATGGAAGTTAAGACTATATGTGTTCCTTACGGGGTAACGAGTCGTGTGTAGGAGTATACGCGGGTTACTGATAGCTATCATATCCTCTTGATGGAGCTTGACAATGCACTAAAAGTACTGCATTACATATTTTAATGAAAATAATTAACTTCCATAGCCATTGACAGTCAGGAGAGAATGTTATGATCGGCCTGTCATGACCGAACTGGTGGTGAGAATTGAATTGCTTTCTGCCTCTATATACCTAGTTATAGTGAGCCTTATCTCGATGCAGCAGCATTTAAGAAGGTCAAAGGAAGGCTATGTACATTACAGGAGTAATCAAACAGACTCTGCCATCCTGAAATAGTGTATAAAAAACTTGTTTTCATCATATGTTCTACTTAAACTAGCTGTAACTCCTTTCGTTTTACTCGTATTGAATTTTCAAGCAATGCTTCAAAATCTGCACCTTTTTCCGATCCTTATGGTATGTAACAAGTACTGATAAACACAATATTAAGAAAATATATATTACGTCCTCACGTAAATGACGTACATTATAAGAACGAAAAAAGAAACGAGACGCAGGATTGGAATGGGATAGGGTTTCAAGAGAGGAGAAAAATATTTATGATTTCACAACATAACTCTTTGCTATATTTGATCGGTATCTATTTCATGAAAAATAGTTATTTACTAAAATAATGATATCATCAAAGAAACAATATTAGCTTCTAAGCTAAGATACCAATTGAACAAAGTCCTTGGTTTATTAGTTGGTAATTTTATAAGGAATATCTGATATCTTTTCCATCAACATTGGTAAAGTATTAGATCCACCATACTGATTTGATCATTTGTTCTAACCCAAATAAATTCCTTTATAGCAATAAAAGTTTCTGATGAAATTAACTGAAACTAGGCTGAAAGTCTTACATTATTCCCATGTACAACATAGTTTAAAAAAAACAAAATCGAAGAGAAAATTTTGCAAAAAATTTCGAGAAGTAGCAAAAATGACAAAAATACACCATATGTTGAGATCAATTCTACACATCCACGAGGGTCTGTAAGATGGTTAAACGTGTCGTAAGGCTTAGTTATGAACTGCTTTGAGCTGTAACAGTCATTACAAGAATATACATGGAAGTTAAGACTATATGTGTTCCTTACGGGGTAACGAGTCGTGTGTAGGAGTATACGCGGGTTACTGATAGCTATCATATCCTCTTGATGGAGCTTGACAATGCACTAAAAGTACTGCATTACATATTTTAATGAAAATAATTAACTTCCATAGCCATTGACAGTCAGGAGAGAATGTTATGATCGGCCTGTCATGACCGAACTGGTGGTGAGAATTGAATTGCTTTCTGCCTCTATATACCTAGTTATAGTGAGCCTTATCTCGATGCAGCAGCATTTAAGAAGGTCAAAGGAAGGCTATGTACATTACAGGAGTAATCAAACAGACTCTGCCATCCTGAAATAGTGTATAAAAAACTTGTTTTCATCATATGTTCTACTTAAACTAGCTGTAACTCCTTTCGTTTTACTCGTATTGAATTTTCAAGCAATGCTTCAAAATCTGCACCTTTTTCCGATCCTTATGGTATGTAACAAGTACTGATAAACACAATATTAAGAAAATATATATTACGTCCTCACGTAAATGACGTACATTATAAAGAACGAAAAAAGAAACGAGACGCAGGATTGGAATGGGATAGGGTTTCAAGAGAGGATAAAAATATTTATGATTTCACAACATAACTCTTTGCTATATTTGATCGGTATCTATTTCATGAAAAATAGTTATTTACTAAAATAATGATATCATCAAAGAAACAATATTAGCTTCTAAGCTAAGATACCAATTGAACAAAGTCCTTGGTTTATTAGTTGGTAATTTTATAAGGAATATCTGATATCTTTTCCATCAACATTGGTAAAGTATTAGATCCACCATACTGATTTGATCATTTGTTCTAACCCAAATAAATTCCTTTATAGCAATAAAAGTTTCTGATGAAATTAACTGAAACTAGGCTGAAAGTCTTACATTATTCCCATGTACAACATAGTTTAAAAAAAACAAAATCGAAGAGAAAATTTTGCAAAAAATTTCGAGAAGTAGCAAAAATGACAAAAATACACCATATGTTGAGATCAATTCTACACATCCACGAGGGTCTGTAAGATGGTTAAACGTGTCGTAAGGCTTAGTTATGAACTGCTTTGAGCTGTAACAGTCATTACAAGAATATACATGGAAGTTAAGACTATATGTGTTCCTTACGGGGTAACGAGTCGTGTGTAGGAGTATACGCGGGTTACTGATAGCTATCATATCCTCTTGATGGAGCTTGACAATGCACTAAAAGTACTGCATTACATATTTTAATGAAAATAATTAACTTCCATAGCCATTGACAGTCAGGAGAGAATGTTATGATCGGCCTGTCATGACCGAACTGGTGGTGAGAATTGAATTGCTTTCTGCCTCTATATACCTAGTTATAGTGAGCCTTATCTCGATGCAGCAGCATTTAAGAAGGTCAAAGGAAGGCTATGTACATTACAGGAGTAATCAAACAGACTCTGCCATCCTGAAATAGTGTATAAAAAACTTGTTTTCATCATATGTTCTACTTAAACTAGCTGTAACTCCTTTCGTTTTACTCGTATTGAATTTTCAAGCAATGCTTCAAAATCTGCACCTTTTTCCGATCCTTATGGTATGTAACAAGTACTGATAAACACAATATTAAGAAAATATATATTACGTCCTCACGTAAATGACGTACATTATAAAGAACGAAAAAAGAAACGAGACGCAGGATTGGAATGGGATAGGGTTTCAAGAGAGGAGAAAAATATTTATGATTTCACAACATAACTCTTTGCTATATTTGATCGGTATCTATTTCATGAAAAATAGTTATTTACTAAAATAATGATATCATCAAAGAAACAATATTAGCTTCTAAGCTAAGATACCAATTGAACAAAGTCCTTGGTTTATTAGTTGGTAATTTTATAAGGAATATCTGATATCTTTTCCATCAACATTGGTAAAGTATTAGATCCACCATACTGATTTGATCATTTGTTCTAACCCAAATAAATTCCTTTATAGCAATAAAAGTTTCTGATGAAATTAACTGAAACTAAGCTGAAAGTCTTACATTATTCCCATGTACAACATAGTTTAAAAAAAACAAAATCGAAGAGAAAATTTTGCAAAAAATTTCGAGAAGTAGCAAAAATGACAAAAATACACCATATGTTGAGATCAATTCTACACATCCACGAGGGTCTGTAAGATGGTTAAACGTGTCGTAAGGCTTAGTTATGAACTGCTTTGAGCTGTAACAGTCATTACAAGAATATACATGGAAGTTAAGACTATATGTGTTCCTTACGGGGTAACGAGTCGTGTGTAGGAGTATACGCGGGTTACTGATAGCTATCATATCCTCTTGATGGAGCTTGACAATGCACTAACAGTACTGCATTACATTTTCCAGTGAAAAGACCTGAAACTTAGCTGAAAGTATTACATTATTCCAATGTACAATATAGTTTAAAGATATCAAAATCCATTAGCAAGTAAAATTATATATTTTCTCTACGTTCCTTTATGGGGTAACAGATGGTGTTGGATTTCTTTTGATACAATGTGAGGAGGAGAATGTTGAGTGTGGCCGGGCTTTTAAACTCTCCAGGATGCTTCGCTACCCCCCCTC
Organism: Metacarcinus magister; assembly: GCA_029783475.1. Lineage (NCBI taxonomy): Eukaryota > Metazoa > Arthropoda > Malacostraca > Decapoda > Cancridae > Metacarcinus > Metacarcinus magister. Next base: position 2,013,065 of record JAPQNM010000015.1, on the reverse strand, counting down.
TCCCCTCACCTCTCCACACTCCTCCCTCCACCGTCCTCCCTCCACCCTCCTTCCCTCCCACAAGGCCGGGTGTCTAGTTTACTCAACCCACATTCTAACCTGAAACTCTCCTCCTCGTGCACTTTATTCATATATTAAACAGCAAAAAGGTGAAGAGATCCTGACTCTACGTAACCTGATTCTAAAATGGATTAAGTCTTGTTTGTTTGTTTGTTTTTTTCGTTTTTTTTTCGTTGTCATTTAGTCTTGATGAGTTTTATTTCTTAACTACTACTTAACGATTTTTCTCTTGACCTCCTGCTGCTTATTCCTGCTTATTCCTGCTTGTCTACCTTCTGGAAAATTGTTAGCAGTACACACACGGAAGTAAAGGAACATTGGAACATGAAATAAACTTAAGAAAAACAAGAATAAAGTCATTAAAGTAATGCTGTTGCAGTCACTCGGCGTTATGCAGCATTACAGCAGCTGTTTTGTGGTGGATTGTAGTGTTTCATGTTTAGGTTGTGTCGTGCAGCTGATGTGAGGCGTGTGTGTGTGTGTGTGTGTGTGTGTGTGTGTGTGTGTGTGTCTGTTTCCTTACACGTCATGCTGCTTCCTGCCTCACGTCTGTCATGTAATACGTGGCGTGTATCCCTTGTGTGTGCGTGTGTGTGTGTGTGTGTGTGTGTGTGTGTGTGTGTGTGTGTGTGTGTTGTGTGGCGCCGCAGCATGCACACAGCGACTCCCTCTTACCTTTACCCAGCACACTAAAGTAACATTCAACCTTAAACACAAAACATTCCTTAACATTCCAGTAGTAACGTCTCTGTCCCACGCTCGCTTCCCTACCAGTAACAGGACCGCAAAGAATGTGACGAAACAAACCCTAGTGTCATATTGCACATAACACACACCAGCGCGTGGACCCACTGGCACGCGGCGTGATATATTTATGGTACGTTAGGCATGAAGGTTCTATGACTCCCAGCCTCGTCCAGCGTAGAGCAATAGTGATTAAGACTCGGAAGTTCGCTTATTGGAGGCAATACTCATTAGGTGATTAAGGCCGAGGCATCTAGGTCACCGCCTCGCCCTCGTTACGCACCACAGGGAAAGTCTTATTTATAGGTTACGAGTAAGTCTGTTTTGTAGGTCTGTTTTATGTATTCCCTTGCGTCATTAGAAAAAAAAAGAAGTCAAATACAAGCACGCACGCTCTAAGCCCGAAGGCGACACACTCTTGCTACCGCCTGCTGCCTGCCGCCTGCCTGCTGCCAACCGAACCTTCGCTGATCCGAGTATAAACAGACAGTTAAAGTTACTCGTTCGGCCTGAAGCACAAACTTTACTGACCGTCCGCCTCAGTCTCGTGCCTCGCTGCCAACTTCCTTCTATGCATCTGTCAGTATCAGAGAAGTGTTTTACTGTGTGCCAGGAGCGTTGGGTGAACATTACATTACGTCCTTCAAGAGCATACTAACTTTACAGCCGTGTAGTGTGCAGCGCGCCGGGATGCAAGGCGAAAGGGGATGCGAGTTGTTGAGATCAGAACACTTGCTGAAACGAACTGCAGAGGATGAATTGGAAAACGGATGGAGCACGGATGGACGGCGGGAGAACACACACACACACACACACACACACACACACACACACACACACACACACACACACACACACACACACACACACACACACACACACACACACACACACACACACACACGAGTCACGTCACAGATAACCTACATCTCACTCTATCTTTACCTCCCTCATCATGCAGAGCCGACAGGAAAAATACAATAATAATAATAATAATAGAGTAATATAATACAATAACCGCATGACATAGGATCAAAGGAATAGCTTATCACTTTATCACTTTTATTTCATGTATCTTTCTCTTCTCTCTCCCGGACAGGAACCAAGGCAGCTATCAAGACGGTTTACCTGCAGTCCAAACCACCACACGCACGTACTAACACACACACGCCACGCCCTCAGGTAAGTTAATCCTCCACCTAAACACACACACACACACACACACACACACACACACACACACACACAGGACGTACCCTAGAGTCTGTTTAGTTAGATAAAAAAAAGATAAATAAAAACATGGACAAAAAACATATTCAAGTCAACAGTCAAACGTGGAGACGAAAAAGTTTATTGGGTTTTCACTTGTTTGAAATTCATGTTAGGTTGGGCAGCGGAGGGGAAAAAGTTCTCCTCCTCCTTTTCTTCTTCTTCTTCCTCCTCCTCCTCCTCCTCCTCCTCCTCCTCCTCCTCCTCCTCCTCCTCCTCCTCCTCCTCCTCCTCCTCCTCCTCCTCCTCCTCCTCCTCCTCCTCCTCCTCCTCCTCCTGAAAGAGAAATATGTAGTACATGCTCTTAAAACTGGCTCAATTTTTTTTTATTTTGTAGCTTTCTCTAATTGTGAAATGTTTCTCCTCTTACACACACACACGCACACACACGCACACGCACACGCACACGCATACAGACACAGACATACATACACACATACACATACGTTGCAACAGGAATTTTTAGGGAAAGAAAAATGTCCTAAAAATGTCAAGGTGTGTTCGTGTGTTCGTGTGTTCGTGTGTTCGTGTGTTCGTGTGTTCGTACAGCTGCTGAATGTTGCTGCTGTTTGGGCCGGAAAGGGTTTTTTTATTTCTTTTTTTTGTTTTGTTTGTGTAAATGCACGCACTCGTAAGCTCATGTTCACATAGCTCTCTCTTTTTTTTTTTCTCTCTCTCTCTCTCTCTCTATCTCTCTTTCTCTTTCTCTTTCACACACACACACACACACACACACACATACTTGGATCAACAACAATCTAATCTTTTTCATTGGTTTGGAATTTCATCGATACATCACGTGATTACAATGGCATCAAGTATATCTTTTTAACCCAAACCAAAATCAAAACCTTCCCTACCCGCTCCCAGGTCACGGTGTATTAGGTAAAGTTTTGATAATGTTTGCGCAATTACCATTCACATCCCCTTCGTACCCTAAAGTTTATTCTCTCCTTCCTAAAGTTTTGTATAGTAATGAGTTCTCCTCGTTTGGCTTCCCTGGCGGTACCATTAGCATAGATGCGCGGTGTTCTCCACGTACTAAGACTCCGGTGTGCTGCGGGGAAGGCGTAAAGGATGGCAGGAACGTAGAATGCTTACCTCTCCTATAATTCCGAAGCCCAACATTAAACGGACACACAAATTAAACTTACATTACCAGGATTGGACTATTTTCTATCTCAATCTGACTGTGGATAGGTCTTCTAAGGCTCATACAGTCTAAGAACCACTACATTATATGCTTCACGATCCTGCCATTCCAAAGCCTCTTAGCAAAGGTTCCAGAGCGTGTTTGAGCCCGTCAATGTAACTTTCCTCGCGAGTCTCCGGTCACAATAAGTCTCGGACACTACAAACTGCTGGTGACTTGCTGTGAGAGTAGATCATTGAGGAGAGAGTGTGTGGTGTGTATCTTTAGGGGTCCTGCGGCGGGCGTTCTTCCAGTTTTCCTTAGGCTTGCTGGGCGGCTATTCACGCCCCCTTCGCCCTCGGCCCTTGTACAGTAAGTGGCTCTGGTCTGGTGCACTTTTAACATACTCAAGGCAGAGTTTGTATATGATAAGAACCCCGCGAGGATCTACCGGACTTCACTACCTCTCCGCAGAGTAATTCAACATTCACCTGTCTCTCCTCTCTTCCCTCCGGCTTCTACCAAGTTCATACGTAACATTTTCTTGCATCTATAATTACCAGTTTCTTCTTTCTTTCCTTTTCCTTTTCCTTCCTTGCTTTCTCTATCCTGTACGTGCATATTCCCCTCTCGTAGTTTTCCTTTCCTCTCCTCTCCTCCCCCCCCGAGTAACAATGCGAAGGAAGTAATCTGAGAGAAAACTTATACCATCACTCAAACACAAAGAAGCCATAACGGTCTTCCTCCCTACGCTTCATAAACACTTTCAAACAAAAATATCTTCAAGTTCTTCCACCACCACCACCACCACCACCACCACCACCACCACCACCACCACCAAGAGCAGCCAGGGAGCGTAATGTTTTAATGACGTGGCAGCTGTATGTAGTTGTCGCTTCATGTGTTTTTATTCGCATTTCATCATCATCACTTTTTTGTTGTGTGTTGTGTCTGTTGGTCCTCGTCTCGTTGCACCAGAAAGGAGAGTCGCTGAACCGCGCCCCAACACACACACACACACACACACACACACACACACACACACACACACACACACACACACACACACACACACACACACACACACACACACACACACACACGCACACACGCACACACACACACGCACACACCCTCAAGATTAAAAATAGATAATAATAAATAAAAGAAAGAAGGTAATAATTGGTGCCCAGTAGGAGTGAAGGATTATGACACCACGGAACGAAGGACAGTGAGACATGATTAGCATAACCATGATGGCAGGACGACTTTGTTAGGTTGATGGTGTAGCATGGCGTGTTAGGTGACCAGACTTATGAAACAATGACTGGGTGGCTGGCTGGCTGGGTGGGTGGGTGGTTGGCTGACCGGCTGACTGGTTGGTTGGCTCGTTCGATCCTTACCAGCCATCATGTCAAGCCTTCCATAGCATCACCGTTTGTTTCAATGTTTATGATAGGCTAAGGAAACATTTTTTTTATTATTTATTTATTATTTTTACCTTGTGTACATTTCAACAGCATTCTAATAGCACACACAGCACCACACAGCACCACAACACACACAGTAGTCGTTGCTGGCACCTCCGTGTGGAATATCAGTAATTAAATAGCTGAGCAGTGAGCGGAGACGAGTGGCATTACCAGTCATTAATTCAGTGACTTGTTAACGACCTGAGGGACCACGCGCTGGTGTGTCTCCTCGGCAGTGAAGTAGGTGAGGCCTTGACACATAGCAGTGGGTGTGGGCGCCGTGCTGCTGGCCTGTTTTAGATACATTAACTTCATGGTGTTAAGTAAGGCGTGTAGCAGGTTATAAGGAGCTCACACGTGGATAATAGAAGACAAGGAAGAGGCAGAGCAAGGGTGGAGGGAGGGAACGAGGGAGAGAGGAGAGGAGGAAAGGG
>JAPQNM010000015.1:1990454-1995454 GCA_029783475.1 Metacarcinus magister | reverse complement strand
TGCCCTGCCCTTCCCTTCCCTTCCCTGCCCTGCCCTGCCCTCCCCTCCCCTCCCCTCCTCTTTCCCTCACTTGTCTACAGCTTGTATTTTTATTTTTCTCTCTCTCTCACTATGTCTCTCACTTTATTTCTCTCTCTGTCTCTGTCTTTCTCTTTCTCACTTTCGCTCTGTCTTTCTCTCTCTCTTATTCTTTTAAAAAAGGATATACACTCTGTTTTTGCGTCTTTCGTACACACACACACACACACACACACACACACACACACACACACACACACACACACACACACACACACACACACAGTAGTTACTCAGGAAGTCTCTTTGAATTTCTTATGAGACAGATCAACAAATACAGAGACAACACAATGGACAGACAGACAGACAGACAGATAAACAGACAGACAGACAGATAAACAGACAGGATAGTAACCTAACAAAAACATGAACAAAGATAACATTATTGACTTGTACCCATCTCTCTCTCTCTCTCTTTCTCTTTCTCTTTCTCTGTTTGAATAGCACAAGCGGACCAAACTTGAAGAAGGAAAGTAAGATGTTTTTCCTCGTCCCCGTAACTGGAGGCGAGTGTGTGTGTGTGTGTGTGTGTGTGTGTGTGTGTGTGTGTGTGTGTGTGTGTGTGTGTAAGTGTGTAAGTGTGTAAGTGTGTAGGTGTGAGGGTACGAAAAATTAGGGTATACATGGGGAATGACAAGGTTGAGTCTCTGGAAAATTGACAAGATGATGACAGAACTAATTGCTCTATGTATTTGAAGCTTGTTATCTCGCCTTATATTTTTGAAGCTTGTTATCTCGCCTCGTGTATTTGAAGCCTGTTATCTCGCACTGCTGGAAAAACAACTTGAGAGGTGTAAGATAAGTATATTTAAGTATATTTTAAGTATATTTAAGTATATTTAAGTATAGTTTAGTGTATATACGTGTGTTAGTGTGTGTTAGTGTGAAGGAAGGCTACGTAAGGTATATTCTTAGGAAGGAAGGATGGATGGAAGACTGTACGTGGAAGGTTAACTAAGGTAATAAGGAAAAAAATGATGAAGATTGTACCAGGAATTGTTATAGAATGTTTCTTGTATATCTGTTTGTCTGTCTGGATCTTTCTGGACACTCATTTTCTTACTCTCACTTGCATACACTCACTTTCACACGCAACGAACACACTGACAAGGAAATATTTTATAAACTTTTGTTGATGATCATTTTTTTTGTTATATTCTTACATTTTTAACATTGACGAAGCTGTAATAATAAGATAGTTTGTCTCTCTTTTTTTTTCTTCTCTCTCTCTCTCTCTCTCTCTCTCATCTCTCTCTCTCTCTCTCTCTCTCTCTCTCTCTCTCTCTCTCTCTCTCTCTCTCTCTCTCTCTCTCTCTCTCTCTCTCTCTCTCTCTCTCTCTCTCTCTCTCTCTCTCTCCCTCTCTCTCTCTTTCTCTCTCTTTTTCGCAATCTAAAATTTCATGAACCAGAACTGAATTTACTTTTTCTTTCCTTGCTCGTCGTCCAGTGAGAGAGAGAGAGAAAGAGAGAGAAAAAGAGAGAATCTACTAATACTATTCCTTCGCCAAAGACAAACACAATAAAACAACAACAAAAACATAGTATATACATATTTTGATTTATTATATTTTTTTTTCTTTTTTCATCCTCGTGTCGTTTTCTAAATCAATCGAGAAAAGTTTCGCTTCGTTTGCAACACCAAATTTTATTCTTTGTTAACACGAGTTTCAATGTTCTGCTTCGAAGGTTTCACTGAGGACATTATATTATTTTTATCTGTGAAGCTGGAGGATTGTGTCTGTGTGTGTGTGTGTGTGTGTGTGTGTGTGTGTGTGTGTGTGTGTGTGTGTGTGTGTGTGTGTGTGTTCATGTAATCCTCTTTGATTTAGTTTATTTCAGGAATCGTGAATACTTTTTCCCTACCTCTCTCTCTTTCTCTCTTTGCCTCTCTCTCTCTCTCTCTCTCTTTGCCTGCCTCTCTCTCTTCTCCAAACCATTCCAAGACCTCCGCATCTCCTCACGAAATTGAATGTGCGTGGTATATTTTTCAATGTGTGTGTGTGTGTGTGTGTGTGTGTGTGTGTGTGTGTGTGTGTGTGTAGTGTGTGAGAGAGTGAGAAGAGAGAGAGAGAAAGAGAGAGAGAGAGAGAGAGAGAGAGAGAGAGAGAGAGAGAGAGAGAGAGAGAGAGAGAGAGAGAGAGAGAGAAAAGAAAAATATTGGCGTCCCTCTTCTCGTTACTACATTCTGGTATTTAAAATCACATTAATTATGACTCTAAAACCTCGGTCATCCTTCCTGGGTACACCGCAAAAGGGGGGCGGGGGGTGGGCGGAGGGGCGTGGGCGGGTGGGCGTGGGCGGGGGGCGCACCACCTGCTCTCGGACAGATGAAATTATGATTGCTGGTTCTTTTAAAGTTTCTTCCTCGAGTAACTTTCGTGATTGGAATCAACGATGGGTGGGGAGAGGACGTAAGGAAGAGGAGGAGGAGGAGGAGGAGGAGGAGGAGGAAGACGAAGAGGAAAAGGAAGAGGAAGAGGAAGAGGAGGAGTGACCGTGACGTCTGATCAATGACCGAGACCTTATTTCTTTACCTTGTTTCTTTACTTCACGTGAGAATGAAGGTTCAAAGAATGGGAAAAACTTATCCACCTGAAGGAAAACATTTCTCGCAATATTTTTTCTTTCCTTTACGAGATGAGGCTGAAGGGAAAACTCGTCTCCTAGGCCGCCCACGCTGCCGCCCACGCCACCGTCTCCACAGGTCATAGAAATCATTAGAGCCGCTCATCAAAGAGTGAAACACAATGTCAAGGCAAAGAAGCAAAAGAACCTGAGACGGACAAAGATTCTGATGCAAAGACCACAGTCAGGTAAAGGTCTCTGAAAGGTCCTCCAGCTGGTGATAGACAGAGAATTCCAGGTAGATTTCATTAGCCAAGGAGTGTCAGAAAGGTCCGTCCCACTTGTCGAACTGTTCCACTTGTCGAACTCTTGTAGCAGTTATTAATGTTTTGTCTCGCTTCGCTACACCTTACCTCCCTCCCCCCCTTTGCTAACACCGCTGCCCGACGTGTATTGATCAGGTATCGACTGTGTTTAAGACCAGGTTAGGACATGAAACCTCGCATTTACCTGGTGTTGTGTGTGTGTGTGTGTGTGTGTGTGTGTGTGTGTGTGTGTGTGTGTGTGTGTCTTCATCAATATTGCGATGAAGAGTAATAGTAATGTTTGCGAAGTGTCCAGTGGTGTGTGTCAGGCTGGCTTCACCCTGGCTTCCTCTAAACAATAATCCATTTCTACCTTCTCCTCATCAAGATAATGACCGCTATTTACCTCTAAAGTTGCTCCCATTGACTATGTATGACGAGCAAAAAAGTTGAACCCATCCCTGACAGTGTGGATGAGTGTGTATCGATCGGTAATTACACTCAACAGACAACTAAACCAATTTTTTTATTTTGTATATTTTTTTTAGGTTACGTTCATGACTCCACAGTGAATAATGCAGAACAACTCACTGTCTGTCTGTGTGTCTATAGGGTTGTGATTGCCTTGGGACACACTACCAACCTCGACACTAATGGACTTTGAACGTGCATACACCCTTGTTCCTCGTCCCTGGTCCACACGCTGCTGGGCTTGCGAGGGAAACTGCTTGTCGTGGTAGTGGGTGGCCCAGCGTCGCGTCCAAGTCTGATCCGTATTGACAGTTGTTGTATTAGAAGAGCAGTGCAGCCCTATGTCAGGCAGCATCAGGCATCCTTTGTGGTATTCCCTTATTGTTATTATATATAGCTTAGCGCTGCAGCCTCACAGAACACAAGGTGGTGGAATGAGGGAATGTGTGGTGGAATGAGATAATGGAATGTGGTAGTAAGAGGTGATGAATGAATGAATGAATGAATGGTACAATGGAATAATAGAATGAGGTTTTGCAAGGTGGAATAAGTGAGTGGAATGAGGCAAGGCAGTGTGGGTGGTGGAATGAGAAAGTGTGAGTGGTGGCATTGGCAGAGGAGAAGTGGGTTAGAATAAGTAATGTCTCTCTCTCTCTCTCTCTCCTTCCCTCCTTCGTTCTCTCCCTTCTCTCTTCTTACCATTACTGAATACTTCCCTTCTTCTCTCCCTAATTCCTATTCTCCTTCCCTTCCTGCCTCCCTCCTTCCTTTCTTTCTTCCCTCCCTCCTTCATTCCCTGTACGTAATTTTTTTTTTGGCCGTGTATTATATGCTGACAAGACTCCATTTCATTGCATTGGTCGGGACTTAGTCTTTTGAGTTGTCGGGTATTGAGTTTCTGGTTGTCGGGTGTCTGGTTGTCGGGTGTCGGGTTCGGGTTGTTCGGGTTGTCGGGTTGTCGGGAAGTTGTAGTGTTGCTTCTGTGATATTTTTTCCTCCCTCGGCAGCATTGCATTTTTCTTACCCTCCTCTGACCTCTCTCTCTCTCTCTCTCTTGTTTTTTCTCTCTCTCTTTCTTTCTCTTTCTCTACTGGCCTCTCCCGGGGAACGAGAGAAAATTAACTTTACTGCAAAAGAGAGAGAGAGAGAGAGAGAGAGAGAGAGAGAGAGAGAGAGAGAGAGAGAGAGAGAGAGAGAGAGAGAGAGAGAGAGAGAGAGAGAGAGAGAGAGAGAGAGAGAGAGAGACAGAGAGAGAGACTTACGTATCTATCTCACCTGTCTTTAAATCTCTCTTTATATTTCCTCTCTCCTTTTCCTTTCTTTCTTTCTTTCTTTCTTTCTTTCTTTCTTTCTTTCTTTCTTTGATATGCTAAGAATAACCTTCATTTCTTGGGATAATTGACTGCACCTCATCAGAACTTTCACACGCACGCACACACACACACACACACACACACACACACACACACACACACACACACACACACACACACACACACATTTGCATAACTTACCTGCTGTGGAAGTGTTGCTAATTAACTTCAGGTGTGACATTCTTCAGACCCAGATAATCAGTATTTT
>JAPQNM010000015.1:1945454-1987954 GCA_029783475.1 Metacarcinus magister | reverse complement strand
ACACACACACACACACCGTAATTAAGCCTGTACTTTACACAATCACACATGCAACAGTCGCATTGGAAAGCTGCAGTTTAATTTGCTATCAACAGTTCCGAATAGAGAGAGGCAATAAATCAGGTACGCCGCCATTGCCGCCGCGTGAATTGCTGCAGTAAACAAAAAAGCATCGTGAATTACCGACACTTCTTTCCTTCATCCTCTGTGTCTGTAACTATAACATTACGGAGAGAATCTTGGCTGCCACCTTGACTGTCTTCATAGAAATTGCCTTAGTTCAAAATGTCATAGAAATAATATATAAATCACTTGATGAGAGATTGCTTAACTAGCTATCTAACAACGTGATTAGTGAAGAAGAAGAATTTAAATCCGGTTAGGTTAGGTTAGGTTAGGTTAGGTTAGGTTAGGTTAGGTTAGTAGTGTCATAGAACGAATATATAGATCACGCGTAAAAACTTATATTATTCGTCTTGTACTTCCAATTCCATCTCCGTCAGGGATAATCTATACATTTTTAGAGTGTGTAGTGAGTGTGTTGTTAGTGTTACTGTCTTGAAGGAGAAAGTGGAGTGTGTTTTTCAATCCATAGTACTTAACAAAGGTGGAATTCTACGTAGCATGTACTTCAGTATGAGGCCACAGAGAGTAGTAGTAGTAGTAGTAGTAGTAGTAGTAGTAGTAGTAGTAGTAGTAGTAGTAGTAGTAGCTCATGTACAGAAACACGAGGAGAAGCGACGGTTAGCAAAGTTTTAATTGGTAAAGTTTGGGAAAAAATGTGAGGCCATATGAGTGCAATGTAGCGTAATGTACCGTACGTGTTTTGTACTTAATGCGGAGACATGGACGGAACACGTATAGGAAGGTGTGTGTGATATGTTGGGTTGAGTATAGGGTGAGTTTAGGGTGAGTATAGGGTGAGGGATGGGGGACGACGGAGGTGATAGAAATGATGTAGAGGGAAGTAAAGTGAGTGTATAAGTAAATGAGGTCAAGGTTAAGTGAGTGAGTGAGGGAGTGAGGGAGTGAAATTGTGAAGGTGTGAGGAGCATTGTGTATATAACTTTGCAGGGAGGCGTGAGTCCTACAATGCGGGGAAGGAAGTGTGAAGGAAGTGTTAAAAGAAGTCCAGATGTATCCTATATATTTAAATGGCTGGAATTTTTCATTAGAAGCATCCATTTGCTGACGAGTTTGGAAAGTTTTATACGATTTTCAAAGTGGGTCATTTCTTCCATGTGCATTTCCAAACTTTTTTAAATTTATGGTCATTTTTCAATTATTCGTCAACTCCACGACCTTGTATATGGTGTTACATTCATTACGTTTTAACTTAACTAATGCATAAATCTTGACCTACTTCCCTGCTTTCTGAGTGCATTATTTGGGGGTCTTACGAGTTAGTCCTTGGAGCAGCAGGAAACAACTAGGTTAGGTAAGGTTAGGTCTAGGTAAGGTCTAGGTAAGGTAAGGTAAGGTCAGGTCAGGTTAGGTTACATTCCCTGCTACGTGGCTCCTTGGGGTCACAATGGCGGATCAGGATTTAGAAACGGATCTACATGACCTTCTCGAGTCTCTGAACGTGTGTCGCTTATTCGCTTATTCCCAGCGCGTCCCCAAGCATGTGGGCGAGGCAGGAAGGGCGTGAGGTGGCATGGGGTCTCCTTATGCCTTCAATATACATGGCCGTGAGGTGGCATGGGGTGTCCTTACGTCTGGAATATACATGGAGTCTGGAAACGGAGTATTGCATGCCCAGTGTGCGTGTGGATGGAAGCGCCGCGGTAGAAAAAGATTAGGTGCTGTCTCGTTGTCTCGTGAAGCAGTCTTTGATTATTGGCTCGTGTATAGTGAGTGCTTCGACCACTCTACGTATTCATTGTATCTGAAACCTTGCTCGACTATTGCCTCATATAAGCCACGCCTCCTCCATTGTCCCCTTGCATAGTATTCCACCATGAATGATCCTTCCACTCTCTCTATCTCGTACACACATTTCCAGGCATATAAAACTCAAATGTAAATGCATGAAATATTTGTCATAACACTCTCGTAGCGGCATCGTGGAGCTGTTATCGCATTTTAATAGGGACGAGAGTAGTGCTGAATTTGCCGACCTTGTGTAGTGGTGGTGGTGGTGGTGGTGATGGTGGTGGTGGGGGTGGTGGTAGTAGTAATGACACCACGTACAAGTGTCTAGTTACATCCTTCATCCACATTTCAAAAATATTATAACTTTACAAACTATCAAACGCAGAAAAAAAAAAATGTAAAAAATAAAAAGTATTAAAACCATGACAAGCTTAAAATAAGAAAAAGTTTACGTAATGTTTGGTTTTTTTCCCACAAAGAATCACGAGGAAACATTTGGGTGGAGTCACTTTTTTTTTAGTCTCATTCCCGCCACCTTCCACCTTCCACCGCCCACCGCCCACAGCCACAGAACAATCACAGTTGTTTTTAACCCTCGCATTCCCTGCCAACTGTAGTAATTAAAACGTGACCTGCAGCACTAAGTCACGTTAACAGTCACGTCCACAGTCACGTCAACACAACAGTCACACAAACCGTCCCGCAGCCACAGCCCGGGAGGGAAAACAGACTCCCTTTCCCCGACACATGCAGCCATCAACACCATTTTCCACACTCGCCCGTCAAAGCCGACCCATCAAAGCCCTCCCTTCCCACGCCCAAAACACCTTTGACCCAACCTTTACACACACACACACACACACACACACACACACACACACACACACACACACACACACACACACACGTGCAACTACTCCAATAGCCACATCAATTTCAAGGGGAATTCACACACAGACTACGGTAGCGAGCGAGGAGCATATAGTGTGTGTTAAATGTGTGACTCTAGCTTTCCGCGCTTCCCTCTGAGCCGGGGTGGTGGTGATGGTGGTGGTGATGGTGCTGGTGGTGGTGGTGGTGGTGGTGGTGGTGGTGGAACATAGACTAAATTAAATTTGCATAAATCAGGTGCTCTAGAGAGGACGACAGACCCGCCTCTGAATACTGCACAGCTGATAGATAAAATACAGAGGAAAGGTAGATAAGAATTGTGCTACATCAGTAAAGTACAAACACATCAATATTTGTACAGTACATCAGAGACTGAATTTTAACTTACTGACTTCCTAATGCTTTTCAATCTATATTAAATGATGATATTCAAGTACTAGATAACCTCACAACTTTCTATCATATTAATAGCATCGATCTATTGGTGGTATGATTTAGTAACGGAATCGCAGTCTTCCTCTCGCGGTGAAAACTTGGCCGGTGAATCAAATATCAAATTCACTCATGCATTATATATTTTTGTTTCCGAATTACTCACTTACGAACACTAACCCTTAATGTGCCTCTATCTTATACCATCTACTTTTACTTCTTCAATATATGTATCCTCTTATCTCCTCCTCCTCCTCTTCCTCCTCCTAAGTAAGATCCAATATGTCTGCTCCTGTTAGTTCTTCCTTTTTGCTCTTTTGATCTCAAGTGTCCTTTGTTTTCGTTATGTTATAGCGGTGGATATATGGTCTATATTATTCCCATTAACTATCATTCAACAGTGTTTCGTTCTATTACTCCTGTCTTGTTATTTGTGAAAGATCGTCTCTTTCTAATTCAAGTGTCCTGTCCACTCTCAAGCTGATGACCCTTCCCTGTATCCTCAAACAGGGACCCTAGGGTGTGTTGCTGTTTGTGTTCCCTTATATTCCCTTGTATTCCCTTGTATTTCCTTGTAAGAGATGATATACAACATACAACTTCTGATCTTTCTACAATGAATGAATGAAGGAGGATCTTGTGATGTTTTAATGGTTCAAAAACTCAATTCTTCCACTATCAAGCAGTCACATTTATAGCTTAGCTGGACACAAAGTCGTCCATCTATCTATATATCTAGTTATCTATATATCTATCTACTGTTAGGTTAGCAAGGGAGGGTCTGTGGAGCTGCTCGTCCGTCACATATAAAATTCTGAAAACCTGAACGTTCGACCATGCTTGATTAATTCGTAATGGTACTTGAAACACGAGCACCGCAGTAGTAGTAATAGTAGTAGTAGTAGTAGTAGTAGTAGTAGTAGTAGTAGTAGTAGTAGTAGTAGTAGTAGTAGTAGTAGTAGTAGTAGTAGTAGTAGTAGTAGTAGTAGTAGTAGTAGTAGTAGTAGTAGGACCAAATAGCTGATTCAACGTACTGAAAATGTCTACAATTCTTAATTCAAAGCGTTCGAAAGGAGGAGAACGAGGAGGAGGAGGAGGAGGAGGGATAAAAGAATGAAGGAAAGAAAGAAAGAAGGAAGGAAGAAGTGAAAAATGTACCCAGATAAAAATGGTTGTATTCCTAAGAAGCAGAACAAAGAAAGGCAAACAGACAAAGCATAAGACTGAGTACCTAACTTTCTTTACTTTAGATGAAAACACACCCTTCAAAGTTTGGCTCAGTGTGTGTGTGTGTGTGTGTGTGTGTGTGTGTGTGTGTGTGTGTGTGTGTGTGTGTGTGTGTGTGTGTGTGTGTTGCAATTTCTATAAAAAAAACATCTACACTCAACACAAAATATACCTCCTTCCCTTCCTTCCCTTCCCTTCCCTTCCCTTCCCTTCCCTTCCCTTCCCTTCCCTTCCCTTCCCTTCCCTTCCCTTCCTCCGCCTCCCATCTTACCTGCATCAAAGGCACTTAAGGTATCTATTGTTCATTGATTTCATCCTTGATTGGCTAGTAATGACAGTAGTTGTGTTCCTCCTCGCTAGGGATATTACACACGCTATGCCCTTAACCTCCTCCCCCCCCCTCTCTCTCTCTCTTTCTCTTTCTCTTTCTCTTTGTCGCATCATATATCTGCTTTTTGTATTGTCACCCCACGATGGAATTTCTCTTTTAATACACTTGATTCTTTCTCTCCTTCCAGTGTCATATTGAATACCTCGCGTGACCCACCAATTAATGTATTTTTTTTATCCTCGTTCCTCTCCCTCTTGATGCCTGTTTGGTACTTGGGTCCCCTTCCTTTGGCTTTCATTCTTCCTTCCTCCGTGAAATAAATTGTCGATGGTGTCAGACGCTCCTGCCTGCCTGTCTGCCACCTGCTTGCTCGCTCGCTCGCTCGTCCCTTCAAGCCTTCCCCTCGCTAAGTAAAAACAAGTGGTTAGTGTGTAATTTATAACACTCTTCCGTCATGGTCAGTCCTCAACCCTCTCCCTATCCCTTTGCCTTCCTCTACTCACCTCTTTCCCTTCCAGTCCCTTCAACAGTCCCTTCCAGTCCCTTCCCTCCCCGTGTACGAGAGGTTAAGATGCATCCAGCGTCCACGTTCCAGTTTTTCACTCACCAAAGATATTTCCAGCACCTGCGACCCGCTGGTGCTGTGCTGAGGAAGGCTTTTGCCCCCCTTAACCCCCCCTTTGTGCCCCCTTCCTGCCCCCCCAACACCCCCCCGCCAAGGTCCTGCAGGGAAATTGAAATGGGAAGACGGGAGGGATGCGCATATTGGCAAGACTCGGAACAGGGCAGTTTAGTCGTAGTTTTATATCTGTGAAAAGTTTTGTTTCATTCTCTGCGTGTGTGTGTGTGTGTGTGTGTGTGTGTGTGTGTGTGTGTGTGTGTGTGTGGGTGTGGTAATTGATAGTGTCTGAGTTTGTTCAGACTATTTCCAGTATTTTTCCAAGCTATTTGCGTCGTGAAACTACCATAACAAGGATATTTATATGTACAGTTAGGTAAAGCAGATTGCATTTCCAGAACTCTACCGATAATAAAAACCAAAGGAGATGCGACACAAATATATTCAATGATGTAAAAATGTAATTATTTGCTTTTGACTTTTCATAACGGATTAGTGAGGATTTGTAAGGAGAGCAGCGCCTGTGTGTGTGTGTGTGTGTGTGTGTGTGTGTGTGTGTGTGGGTGTGTGGGTGTGTGGGTGTGGGTGTGTGTGGGAGCCAGACACGCCGGCGGCAGCTATGGATGCGCTGGGGGGTGGGATGGAGTGGGCGGTGATTGGGGGGAGCGTAGAGCCTCGCGAGGGTGGGGGGGGGGTGAATGCTGCGCTGAAATTCCACGGTGGAGAAAAGGAATGATGAAGAGGCGTCGTTTGGGAGAGATTGCGAAGCTTAGCGTGAGATGAATCGAAGAGTTTAGATTGGGAAGGGAAACTAGGAGGCTTAGCTATACTAGTGGTGGCAGCGAGGCTCTTATCAACGCCCGCCCCTCCTCCTCCTCCGTGGATGTTGTTTTGAAGTGATTACAACACGCTTCCCTTACTTACCAGGCTCGTTTTATACATAGTTCTACCTTTCATTAACCTAACCTAAGTTCGTGTTTGTCCCTCTAGGTAAATAAGGCGTAAGGTTGGATAGTTAGTAGACACAGGTGACAGTCTGGCCCGTACTGCCTCCCTGCTGCTAATTAAGAGTAGGTGAGGGAATACATGATGAGAGAGTGAAGTCAGGGAACCACACACGTCCAGCCAACTTCAGTAACGTCAACATCTGCTGCAGTGTGGGAAGAGAGATGAGATGAAACGAATTACACCTCAATAAAACTCAGAGAAATCCCCGGAGATGCTTCAAGCGTTGGCCATCCTTTACTTGTTTCATGATGAGATGTGTGATAAAGAAAAGTGTATGTAATAAAACTTTGGCGTTGCTTTATACAGTGGAGATGAGCTCGGTTTGTGGTGACGCCCGAAGCTTTGAGGAAATGCGACGCAGCTTGGCCATCAAAGTTATATTTTAAAGCATTATTCATCTCGTCTCTTCATGGGATAGACAGACAACCTCGTAATGCAGACAACCTTGGAATGATACTGCGCCATAAGCCTCCACAAAAGTCACCAGATAAAGTTGTAAAAGTGTTGGGAAATGTTGGGACAGGATCATCTCTGTTTCTGAGTGCCATTATGACTGATCGTTACTCCCGCAGGCAGACACGGCGACCACAACACCACCACAACACCACAACACTACAACACAACACAACACATGTCCGGGTGTAGCGCGGCTGGAGTTTTTAGTGAGGTAAGGTTGGTGTTTGGTTGCGTCCTCGAGTATAAGAATGATTTTTGCCGCCCAGTCTCAAGAGCATTGTGTCGTGCTTCTATTTCGGAAGATGAGATGAATCACCTTACTTTATCAACGTCAAGGAGGCGCAGACAACGACCGCCGGGACTCAGTGCTCAGAGAGAGAGAGAGAGAGAGAGAGAGAGAGAGAGAGAGAGAGAGAGAGAGAGAGAGAGAGAGAGAGAGAGAGAGAGAGGTGGGGGGGGGCAGTAAGGGGAGGGTGATATCCGCACTGCTACCGCCATGGTCACGAAAATTTGATAACGTGAAATGTTTACTACACAACTTGAGTGAATTTACAGATTACGTATCACACCTTGAATTATGTTTGAAATGAAGTGTTAAAAGTAGTTGTGTAACACTCTCCCCTTTGCCTGCAGGAGTGTCCAAGGCCAGCCACTCTTCCTCAAGGCTCACAGTGTCACCTTTACACGGTCCTCATGGCGCACTGGACGCTAAGGCCGCCGCCGCTGCCGCCGCCGCCGCCCTCGAGGAACAACGCGCCGCCGCCGTCCAAAACAACAGTGTAACCAATGTGACAGGACAGCTTGGCACCTCAGTTTTCCTACCTTGCCGCACCACACACTCCATGGAACGTCAGGTATGTGTGTTGGCGCCACTCAACACCATTATACCACCTCTGGAACCCCTTTTAGACGTCTGCACCACAAGCTTAAACTCACTCACCCATAGTAGAGAATCCAATACCAGTGTTTGTTTGTGTAAAGAAAGTAAATGGTTGTGTTTGCAAATACTGATAATGTATGTGTGTGTGTGTGTGTGTGTGTGTGTGTGTGAGAGAGAGAGAGAGAGAGAGAGAGAGAGAGAGCGAGAGCGAGAGCGAGAGCGAGTGCGAGTGCGAGTGCGAGTGTGTGTGTGTGTGTGAGTGTGTGTGGTGGTAGTGACATGGCAGGTGTTCACTACTCTGATAATCAAGGTGAGGTTTGGCACGCCGCTGAGACGGTAATTCCCCCATCGTCCGAGGTCAAAGTATCTTCATAACACAAATGGACTATAGTCAAAACTTATATTATATGTGAGTGTGCTGCCTTTGGTCCGGCCGCTGGGCTGACACAGGCGTAACCACACACCTCCCGCGCGGCTCCGCCTACTATCATTAATTCCTATTATATCTCGCACACGAAGTAGTTAGATGCATCTTCACCCTCTCATATTAAACATAATACATTTCTTTAACTGTTCCATACACTAATACTGTAATTATAAGTCACATTTCGATATATTAATGTCATTTCACCCTCTCTTCCTCTGCCGGCTAAGCCCCACCCAGATGATGCGTCCACTCGGCTAACACAGGCGTAACCACACCAGGCCTCGCCTTCTCTTCCTCTCTACCTCAGTATAGTAACTCCACTCTTGGATTCCTATTGACAATTCTTCTCACTTTGGGAGCTATGGTTGACGTCTGGCTGATTTTCGTCCTGTTTTGGCCGATTTTACTCTTCTTGTGACCTCCGAAAGCCCTCGGTCGCTCAATAGCGTCGCATAAGTTTGGGTGTTAGGTAGTGGAAAGCAGAGCGCGGAACTTAACTTACCACCTCGACTGCTCATGACTAACTGATTCCGCCCTTACAACACATTGTTGTATATATGTAACTACCTCCTCCCCCATGTACCTCCTCCCCGCCCACTCCCTCCCACATCATTTCATTTCATATTATTCCTCGTTTAGGAGGTCATTTTATGCCTCGTAGCCATCTCAAAGTATACATTATACATTTCATTTACGATTCCATTAACTAATGTTGTAATTCCACACATCCACACATCCTTTCACCACCCACTCATCACCCAATCACCTGTGTGTCTCTCCTGAAGGTGTTGAGTGGCTTCGTTTGTCTTTTGTTTTGCCTTGCTATACGCGGCGCACTAACACATCTTTGTCCCTTAGGTGTCGTGGGTGCGGCGGCGAGACTGGCACATCCTCACCTCAGGCACACTCACCTACACAAGGGAGGAGAGGTTCGCCGTGCACCACCCAGAGGGAAGCACCGAGTGGACGCTGGCCATCAAGTACGTGCAGCTGGACGACGCAGGCACGTACGAGTGTCAGGTACGTGAGTGTATAGCCTAAAGGTACGACTCTCATTATTTGTACTCTTCATTTTTGTTTTATTTTGTTTTTATTCCAGAGTTAATATGAGTGGCGAAGGATTACATGTTAAGGGAGGGAGGGAGGGAGGGTGCCTAGGGATGACATAAGACAGAAGGATGCAGAGAAGAAGAGAAGGAGGAAAACTTGTTAGGAAATACACCCTCAGTAGGAGTAGAGCGAGGGCAGCTGATGTAACTTCTTAGGCAAGGTCAGTAGAAAGGTGATGGCGGGTCCCAGGCAAGCGGCGCCCTCTGATCTTTTTTATTATCATTGTCTTTAAGTTCTCTAAACCCAAGAAAGACACCGTTCTCAGGCCTTTGTAGGTTCTGATTTCCCTTGTGACTGTCCTGAAAAGATACCAAATGCAGCTTCGAATTCACAGAAATAATGTATACTTTCTCAGGGAGCGCATCCCCCCCACCGTCCCCCTTGGAAGTAAGTATATAAGTGCGCTGCGTGATAGTGTTAGGAGCAAAACCACCTCGAACAACACCATCCCCTTAGCGTGCGCCGTGACCTCGACTTGGGGAGAGGGGTGGGGGAGTGGGGGAAGAAAGGAAGGGATGAAAGAGAGAAATTCAGCGAAAAGTCGAGGAGGCGTTCAATGAGAGGAGGAGTTGAGGGCGAGCTGGAAAGATATGAGTCAAAGAACACTCCTCGGGGCCTTTACTTTGTGTGAGTGGTGGTGGTGCGCTTGGTAGAAGGGGTGGTAAGGGTGATATATATATATATATATATATATATATATATATATATATATATATATATATACATATATATATATATATATATATATATATATATATATATATATATATACATATATACATATATATATATATATATATATATATATATACATCTTCATGATGAACGAAAGATATTTTTTACCTTAAACTTTAGCTCTTCACTTACTTCCTTATTGTCTTAAGAAAACTTGGTCATGCACAAAATGCAGTCCTGGAAGTCCTCTGAAGTCCTTGGAGGTAATTTTGTAAGTTGTCCGTTGTTGTCCTTAAGTCCGTGGCGCCCTTAGGAGAGATAGAGAGAGAGAGAGAGAGAGAGAGAGAGAGAGAGAGAGAGAGAGAGAGAGAGAGAGAGAGAGAGAGAGAGAGAGAGAGAGAGAGAGAGAGAGAGAGAGAGAGAAGCAGATAAATAACATAGAATAGCAACAAAATGAGGTAAATTTTGTATACCTTTGAGAAACTAATATATTTTCAACAAGTGTAAACTCTTTGCATTGATTGCTTCGCCGTCTGAGCCGCCCGGAGTCAACTTGGATCTGCGCGAACCTCACCCACTCAAAACTTTTAAGTCAACGATGCAACGCTTACTGGAAATAGCTGCTGCTTCCCCTTGGCCCGTGCTGGAAACACTCCCGGTAGTCAGTGTGCTTCCAGTTTTGTCTTCAGTCCAGTCACGTTAACAATTTTCAAGCTGCCTTCCAAATAACTTATGTTTAAACTCTCGCTAGGTTTTTGTTCTTATTTGGTGGTGGTGGTGGTGGTGTTGTTTTCCTTTATTTTTGTTATTGAATAAGCATCTTTGTTCCTTAATAAGAGTCCCTGAGAGATCATTAAGGGAGAGGGTTATAAAGAGGAAGGGAATGAAGTAGGCTGGTAACTAATTGTGTGGAGTAGTAGGCTTGGAGTGGTGGAGTTGAGTTGGTGGACTGGTGATGTATGTAGTGGGTATAATGGAGTGGAGTGGCGTGGGTGTATGTTTATTTTTTTTACGTAAAGGCGTTAACTAAAAAATAAATGAATAAATAAAAATCAATAAATATATAAATAAAAATAAAAAAGGTCTTGATATCCAATGTCCACTGCAAGAGGTAATATTTTCCTTCCTTCACTGCGGGGGTTTTATTTATACATTTTCTTTATAGCAGTTGAGAAGTTGGTGTTCGTGACTTCCTCCTTTCCTTAGTCCCTGTTTGCCTTTAGTCCGTGTGCAGGTGAGGCCGTTGGTAGCAGGCACGAGAGGTTCTGTTGAACCTAGTAATGATAGAGGAAGAGAGGAAGTCACGTCCACGCCTGTCACCCTTTAGACACTCATTCTAATGAAGGCACGTCGGTAGTCCCCCCAGTAAACCCACCCCCAGTATCTATCCTTTCCTTATCTCCCTCTCCCCCTTCACCTTCCTTTTCCCCCTCTCCCTCTCTCCCTAAACCTTCCTTTTCCCCCTCTCCCTCCCTCTCCTCCCTCTTCAGTGTTGTTCCTCCTCACAGGTGTCGACAGGGGCGGGTCAGGCCTCCCATCTGGTGAGGCTGGAAGTGGTGTCTCCGCGTGCAGTCATACCAGGCCGAGGGGCGAGACACGTGCAGGCTGGCTCTACCATCTCACTCACCTGCCTTATAGAACAGGTAAGATGTGTGTGTGTGTGTGTGTGTGTGTGTCTTCCCTTCCCCTCTGTGGCATGTCATTGATAGCTTCCACCCTGCCTTTCCCTGCCTTCCCCTGCCTCCCCCTGTCTGCCCCTGCCTCCCCCTGCCTTCTGGACGTGTATTGCTTAGGGAACACTGTCTCTAGCCATGGCAGGATGAATAAAAAAGAGTAGCGGGAGGCAGTACCGTGTAGGGTCGATCCCCAACGGTGCTGTCCAAGGCAGAGAACGGCACGTGCTGTCTCCCTCACCACCACCACCACCACCACCACCACGCTCGCTGCATCAAAGCGTTTCGTTTGAAGTCAAATATCTGTTTTCTATAATATTTCACAACTTAGTTTAAGGCAAATCTCGCTCTAAGAATTGGAAAACATGATTACCTATACTACACATTCTTGTCTAATCGATCACGTGTTTATTGCTACTTACTTACGTCCTTGAGTGAAGTGAAGTGAACTGAAGTGAAGTGAAGTGACTGCCGCCAGTCACTTCGTTCAGACTTTGGCCTAACCCTAACTTAACTAGTAGTGGTAGTGGTGGTGGTGGTGGTGGTACTAGTATGTAATGATATCTGAGAGGTGAATACCGTATGTGTTGGAGTGTTATTGTCAGTCTTAATAAATGTATACGTCTGATTATTTATTTTGTTCCTTCTTTTTTTTTAAGTCGTTGATAATTCCGTTAATGAACATGTTATCTTGTCCCCTCGCTACGCCGTCAGAGTCCTGAGACGCCGCAGTACATCTTCTGGTACCATGACTCCCGCATGATTAACTACGACCGGCGGCGGGACGGCGTGGAGGTGCGCGTGCAAGCCGGGCCTCAGGTTGCATCCCGCCTCAGGGTGAACGATGCGCGGCCACAAGACTCCGGCAACTAGACGTGCGCTGCCGCCAACACGGAGCCAGCCTCGGTGTTTGTGTATGTGACGGAAGGTAAGGATTGGCTGTACACCGCCCCATACACACACACACACACACACAAACATTCTCTCTCTCCAAATTTCGCTTTCCAGTGTCTATATACATAATGATCTTTGTATTGATTCATCGTCCATGCATGTAACACTAATGGTTTATTCAGTGTGTTAGGCGGAGAGACTTAGCGTGACTTGGTCCAGTATAACTTAATATTCACCTTTTGTTCCGTGGAAGGTAATAAGTGACATTATTATATATTCACACTAGTATCGACAGTGTGTGAAGTGTAAACAATACTTGTCAAACAACAGCTTTTAGGTCGACATTAATAACTGATGTCTTTTTAACCTCCTCTGGTAATGCTCGTACCATTCACTCTTCCTGTTACTTCACTAAATGCAGTTGTATTTGCTTTAACTATATAATTTCATGGTATGCTTTTCATCCCTTTCTGAATATTACATACGCTCAATGATTTAGTGTTATGAACGTCAAGTCTGTATATATATGGACGTGAGGGTAATGTGTGCCTATCATTATGACAAACCATACATCAACAACACATGACACCTCGCTCTCCCCTCCGTCCTCAGCAGACAACAAGATCGCCGCCGTCCAGCCTCGAGCCCTGGGTAGCGGCGCTTCAACACAAGCCAGTCTTCCCTTGCTAGCGGCGTTACTGCTGCTGCCGCTAGCCTCTGTGCCGGCTGCGCGCTGAGCACACCACACCTCGCATGTCCCCGGCCTTCACGTCTTCCTCCACTCTGAGCCGCCTGGAGCAGCGCCCCGCCCCACCCAGGCCTGCCCCGCCTCGGCACAGGACAACCACTGACGCGCAACTCGGCCTCATCTTTGCTGCGGTGACAGGTAAAGAGAAATACCTTGAGGTGGGTTATATCAGTGGTTCCCAAATTCGGGGTAATATAACCGTTTTTTTGTTGGTAATCGAGGGGTGATAGAAAAGAAAATATATCTAGTGCTTTAATATAGCCATATACATCAATATTGACATCATTATATGGCATGTTAAATTGGGTTTAAGTTTGGGAACCACTGGATTAGATGAAGAAATGTTGACACCGAGAGGTTATGATAGTGAAATGGTGGGTAAAGATGGAGTGTGTGTGTGTGTGTGTGTGTGTGTGTATGTATGTGTGTGTGTGCAGGGGCGTACCTAGGGTACATGGCGCTTAGGGGCAACCACTAGAATTGTGCCCCTCCCCCTTCTCCCTCTCAGGATTCGGGGTGGGTGGGGAGCGTAGCGAGCCTAATCAGCTGGGGGGTTTGGGCGTAAAATGAACTATATCTTCCCTTGTGTTAAGAAATGTATTAATAAAACACATAATTCCATCATATCAGCTAGGATATTAGACTTGTAAGCAAACCATGCAAGCAAGCAAGCAGGGTTAGGTCAGGGAGGGGAGGGGAAGGGAGGGGTTAGGTTAGCTCAGGTCAGGTCAGGGAGAGGTAGGTGCAAGGCCAAGCAAGGGTCACACATTCCTCTATTGTGTGATTAGCGAGGACTTGATGGAGTGTCTGTCAGTCAGTGTTTAACGGTGATGAGTGAAACTATTCTCATAACATTCCAGTGTGTCTCAGCGCTTAAGAATATGTGTCTACCGCTCCCTTCCTCCCTCCCTCCCTCCCTTCCTCCCTCCATCCCTCTCTCCATCCCTCCCTCCCTCCATCTCTCCCACACACACAATTTTCCTGCATTCTTGTTATAGGTGGTAGTGTTTAGTTATAGTAGTAGCAGTAGCAGCAGCATTTGTTAATAGATAAAATAACTACTTTTTTTCCATGCTTCCAAGGTCACATAGAGAGGAAGCATTTTTGTTGGTGGTGGTGTTAATAGTTATAGTAGAAGTAGTAGCAGTAGCAGCAGCAGCAGCAGCAGCAGCAGCAAGACATTTTTCTTTCTTTTTTTACATTGAAAGGGCACTGGCCAAGGGAAAACAAAAATATGAGAAAAGAAAAACCCGCTTGTTACGTTAAAAAAAACCTGCTTGTCGCCAGACCCTGCAAAGAAGACAGAAGGAGCATTTAGTTATAGATAAAATAACATTATGTACTTCTTTTCCATGCTTCCAAAGTGACGTCAAGTGGATGCATCAAGAGTGGGTGAGCTGCTAACATGAGGTCAGCCATCCTAGTGAGTGCCGCGGCTCTGCACTGCCGGGAGGACATTGGAAGGGTAAGGAAGGCACTATAAAAATATCTAAACCTACGACAAATAAACAACAATAGATAATAATAAATTCATGATACATTGATATATATATGAGTTCAATTCTATTAGATTAGTGACAGAAAGTATTTTTGGGTTCACAGGTTGGGGTGGCATCGCAGATTTACAACTTCACCACAGCACTGAGGGACAGGTGGTGGTGGTGGTGATGGTGGTGGTGGTGGTTGACGCTGGTTACCTGGTGTAGTGCAAGATGCTGGACACACAGAAGGAGGCAACGAGACAGTCATCCGTGGCAGCAAGACAGTGCCAGTGCCGGGTGTGCTCGGGTTATCCCACTATATAGTGTTGTCCCGCGACTTACCTTCCTTCCGTCAGTGTAAATTTGGACAATAAACAGACAGCACATTTATTATTATTAATATTATTATTATTATTTTATTCACCACAACAGATTACACTCTTATCAGTATAAAAATGAAACAATGACAAAATTGCAACATATAATATGATCAATTACAAACATAATAGAATCAATATAAAGAATGAGATCAAATACTAGTTGGTTCAGAGTATGTAGTCAACTTTATTCAGCTGAAGATAAATTTTTGAGGCCAGACAGACAGATAGATAGAGATATTTTGTACTCACATCAGTGTTGAAGAAGTTAATGTATTGAAAATAACGATAATAAGACGGTTTCCAAGACCTTTGACGTGCTGGAGGACATGTTAAGAAGTACTCGTGTTGCAGGTAAGAATTTGTGTTAAAAGTTTATAAGGCAGACTCTTTCCTCTTGACTATCACTATGGTAAGGAAAGAGGATCAATCACTTTCATCACTTTCAGGTCACTAATAATATCATGTTCTTGTGTTGTGTATTATAATTGCTTTGTTTTCCAGGTTACAGTTCCAATATAATCGCCTTCCAGTCTGAGTGTCGCGTCTGCCTACAAGCATCCAAGGCATCACGGTGACCAAGAACACACGATGAATGTATATGTTATGTTATGTTATGTTATGTTAATGTTAATGATTATGTTTACTTTTTGAAGCGCTTTACATTTTCAAATATGTAATTCTCAAAGCGCTCCATCAAAAAATATATATATATAAGCACAAGATATTCAAAACATAATAGGAAATCATCTAAGCTATATCAAAACATTACTAATAACAATGACCTAAATGAACATAAAATTATATAAAAGTCAAAGAAAGAAAGTAGAGACAAGATAAATAATACTGAATATGTAATGGTTCTTTTTTTTCAATAGTCGGCCGGCCTTCAGTCACAGCGCTGTAATAAAAAGTTCATATAACTAGTTTGACCTTAGGTAGGGTTGAGTTTAATTTATTTTAAGATCTGCCAAGGGATGTGAATGCATGTGTGATGATAATGATGATAGGAAAGCATCAAAGTATCACTTCAAGTCTCCAATATTTATATAATGAATAAATCCATTAGAAAATTCTGTTTATGTTCTGTTCATTTCAGGTGATAAATTGTGGTTATCCTGTGGAGGCCTTCTTTAGGACACCAGTGAGCCAGCCTACACCTGCTGCTCAATGCACCTACAACCAAAAAACCACCACCTACCACACCTACCACAAGAACACATGCATTGCTGGAACACACTTTGGAAATACTTAAATCACGGTTCCGCTGCTTGCATGAATCAATTGGAAGCCTTCACTAGCACCAGGAGGAGTGCCGTAGGATTGCAATAGTATGTATGAGGAGACTCCTTCTACATGAACCTTCACTGCATCATCAACACTCAGGATCAGAACACTAGGAAGGAGGCGACCTAACCGTGCAGTATTATCAAAGGGATCTGATGACAGGTGGTTTTGCCGAGACATTCAGAATCCTTGGCACATGGAGTTGATAATTTTTACATTGTTACATCTTGCATAGAGATAATGTACATCTTATTAATAAGTTGAATATCTTACATTGGTGCTAGAGTTCTGTATCTGTTCTTGGTATATTGCATGGCCAAAATAATAAAAAAGTTGAGTCAACAAATTTACATATTTTCTGCACCTGAGAAGATGTTAATGTTGTTCCAGTATTATTTATATGTTCTTAACACCAAAGTTAATGTAGTCTCACAGTAACTTACCAGAATAATACACAATCTCCTTACCTGGTTATTCTCTGTGTCAAACACCTCCCGCTAGTGGTGGTCAATTCTGAGCATGCGGTGGGCTGCTGCCAAGCAGGGACGGCAAAGGAGACGAGAACAGCTGTAATTGAATTATAATAAATGAACTATGAACATAATGGAATTATTGTAATAAATATCTATCTCTTCCTTTGGTGTTACTAATTAAATAGTACAGTAGATGCAGGTATTATGATATCTGCTGACCTAAGGAAAATAGATACAGGACATCCTCTTGTATTGCTCTTACTTCTTGGATGAGGAAAAATATAATACCTAGGAGGATTAATACAATTCTCCTGCCTATCCTATGGTTGTCGGGTTAAGGAAAGGTCAGGAAGGAAGGTCAGCCTGAGGTGAAGTGAGGTAGAGTAGAGTGGTGCCGAGTGACCCAGGCCGGGGGAACAGTCACTCAACACTGGGTGACACACGGCAGGGTGAGGTGGGCCACACGATAGGCTGGGCTCAGGTGAGGGTGGAAGGGATGAACCAGTAGAAGGTGAACACTTGTACAAAGCAGCATTGTAATGTGTCGAACTGTGTCAAACTGATGCCAGAACAACACTCTCAAAGGCCGGCCTTGGCGAGGATATTGTTCCTTGCATCAGCCTCCTCACTCCTCACCAACTGTAATAAGGAACCATCATGAGTGTATATTCATCATAGTATATGTATTAATGAGGGAACATTTTTATTTTCTATTTACAATGAACCAAAGTGAGGATGAGAAGGATGATGTTTTGACGAGTGGGAAAATATTGTTAAAATGATAGATAGTGGAATGGAAGGTATGAGACGCTATGTATGTGACAGTTTATATACAACGTCAATGTATGCTAAGGTAGAAGACGCTATATAGAATTGACACTGTTATTATATATGTTATTAAGGTTAGGGTATAAGTAGTGTGAGGATGGAATACCCTGCTAGCTTTGTCATGAAGGAAATTCTCTTACTTTGCAACACACACAACTAAATAGATAAATACGATCTATGTTCTTGTTCAAACAGGTTCAGTGTGGATGCGCCTGTTATGCAAGCTTGTCACATGATAAATGATAGTAAAAATGTACAAATACTTTCCCTCAAGAGTAATTAATTGTACACTATATACATAAATATACATATATAGCTATATTTTCCAATGATAGGTACACATGTTTTCTTAATAGTTAAGTACAAATACTTATCTCATGTTAAGTATTCTTACAAAGTCAGCTGCGTCTGGGTGGGCATATCAGCATGCTTACTGACCCCTTTCATGTATATAAATTCTTTTTAAATGATAAATAATAAACAATAAACCATTTAGATTTGAATTTGAATTTGGTGCTAAGGGAACTATTTTCCACTGCGCAAGTCATACGTCATAAGAGCAAGCAGACCCACGCCGCGCCACCCTAGGCTAGACGCAGCTATTAGCAGTGTATATTTCTTGTGCTATTAATTAGTCACGCCTACATAGACGTACTCGGAGGGCTACATGCAGACTAGAGTGACTTAAGGTAAGGAATTGTTTGTTCAATCATATAAACTTGTATCACTACTGACTGCGTGTTAGTTTTAATGGTGGGAGTGGTTCGTTCCTTTCCGTTCCGCCCGCCATGACAATTTTGCTTCGTGAACTCAACACATTTCTACCTTCTGTTGATACTTCCCGCGTGTGTGTGTACTTATTCTCACTCCTATGATGTGCCGTGAACCCTTAATAATGATATGTAATGTTTGGTAGTGATAATAAGATGGTGTGTTTGACAATGAGTGGGGAGGAGCGGCCATTGTGTCCATTATACTGCTTTGTGAAATTAAGCCGCGGTATAACTTTATATTTTTTACTATTATCACCTGGATCTTTATAATACACTAATCGTATAGTTTTGTTTATCTATTTCGAATGATTTTTACATTGATTTCCGTTGTATATGTATATTTTGTAAGATATTCTCATCACCCCAACAAGATTGGATTTGTGGGAGTGTGAGGTTCTTGGGAGGGAAGACGAAATGGAAGTAATTAAGTTATTAAGGAAAGTTATGAAGTAAACCTTTATTGGAAACAGTATTTTATTGACAAACATACTCAGTACAGATCAAATGAATCTGAAAGGACGAACGAAACATTGAAGTCCACAACAAACATACGTAAACGGAGTACTTGGCAACTGGCACCTCACACCAGCGGGCAGCAGAGGCAGCTAGTGAGACAGGGCGACGCGCGGCGGCACCCTGACCCCCCTACCACTCTTGACTTCCGCGGTGTATCCCTGCCGCCCTGCGTGGGTTCTCATGATGGATGGGAGGATAGTTACAACTTATATTTGGGTCTTGGTGCTACCTATGAGGCGGAGAGGCAGCGAGCAGTGGTGCAGCGGCGGCCAGCGAGGCTAGCACGGAGGCCACCACGGTCACGCCACACGCTGACAGGCTCGATGCACGCTGGATGGCCGCGGGGTACTTGTCTGTCAAATAAATTAACACACTCTAAGTTCATTCATTACGGTAGACTACTACTACTACTACTACTACTACTACTACTACTACTACTACTACTACTACTACTACTACTACTACTACTACTACTACTACTACTACCTACCGGGCACTACGTGAATGGTAACACTGGCGGCGGCGAGGTTGGTCACGTTGCAGTAGTAGATGCCAGAGTCCCGCCGCCCCGCCTGGGTCACGCGCAGCCACGAACGCGCCACTGACCCTCGTAGCTCCGTCTTGAGGCTGTGTACAGGGAAGGCAGGACGTGGGTGATGCAATTTATATATAGCTGTGGAGAGGACGTTGTTAAATAGATAGAAACGTGTAGATAAACAGTGAGGGGAGGCACAGCGCAATGTAGAGATATAAACGATACATAAGAATAATATGTTATGAATAGGTGATGGGTAAGGTATGTTGATGAATATTGAGTACAGTGACATGTAGAGTAATAGGGAAAATTAGAAGCGGGGAAGAGAGATTGCATTGTACAAAATAAATCGAAGAATGTGGTGATGAATTACAGTAAAAAAAAACAATGTGGAAATGGATTAGAGATTGGTGATAATAATAATGGATTGTATAGACTATAGAAGGATATAAATAATAGCAAGGGAAGACATAGATAAATATATAATTAATACTTGAGGAGATCGAAGGAACGAATGGAGAGGATGGAAAGAAAAGTGAGATAATGTGGTTAATATGAAACAGAGGAATAGGCTAAAGGAATAAAATGACGATTATGGGTTAGGTTTAAACGTGTGGAATAGTACATATGGGACGTGTCTTATTACTACTTAACAACGGACACCTCACCCTTAAGGACTATATATAATGGTTATTGTATACAAATTTACACATTCCCTTAAATAAATAATTACCCATAAATTAATTGAATAAAAAAAATCTCGCCTAGCCATTACCTCGCTATACAATGTTTTCTGTACACGAAATACTATGAAAATAACGCCTTAATAATACAATGCAAGGGGAAAAGTGGGTAATAAAAAAAAACATTAACCCGATTTCCTTGTTAAAATTCATTGCACGGAAATAGGAAAGCTGACATTTGAGTTGTCACAGTAATTTTTGCTGTAAACTTCCACCGACGCAGCTCAATCTGTCATGGCGGAGCGACGACCTCACTCCATCGTAGATCATTCTCTATTAATACCCGAAACTCTGCCTTGCCTTTATTTGCTATTTTTCTTTATTTTTTACTCTTTTTTCGCCTTTATTTTCTTTCTTTTATTTTCATTTGTTTCCTTTTTTTTTTTCCTGGCAGAACTGTCTCGCTGGCCGTCAGTGTCAGAGCTAAATTGTGGGAATGACGCTTATCTAGCCTTCGATTATTGCACAGCGCTGCCAGTGTGTGTGTGTGTGGTGTGTGTGTGTGTGTGTGTGTGTGTGTGTGTGTGTGTGTGTGTAAGATAGGGTTAGACTCGTGACAGTTTCGTCTTTTATACATTTATTAACGATATAAACAATGCATTTATATATACTTAAACCTTTATAATCATTCTTCCATTACTAGGTTCATGTTATCCTCGCTCTTTTGAGGCGTGCATGCTTATAACTTGTAACTCGCTACATCTTCACAACAGTTAAAGTTAAACACGAGTCCAGCCGAGCGTGAGGCGCAGCAATGAGGTATTCACAGGCACAGCTTGGCGGCACCGCTGCTCTGGGCGCTGAACGCTTCACTCACCCATGCTGCTTTGTCTTGCCGGAGAAACAAATACTTGAAATACTCGTGACATACCTTAGTGAGTTGGAATTTTCGAGCCTCGTTGGTGCATGGCTTTACTAGTGCGTCTTATGCGTCTTGAAGTTGCCTTGGATACGATGCGATTACTATGTTTTAGGACTGTTAATGTGAAGAGTATTGGTCAGACTGGAAGTATTATTGCAACACTTCCTCCAGGCTCCTTCCCTCTCAGCGGCGCGGCGGCAGGCAGTCAGTCAGCCTCCGTGAAGTAGGTTTGCCTTCCTGCGGCGCGTTAGTAATGGTTGGCGGGAAACTAGTCACACTTTTACCAAATAACATGGGACGCCATAGCTCTTGGCCTCCCACCGGATGACAGCAAACTTGTCACACTCTCTCTCTCTCTCTCTACCATTAGCGGAGACATGGAGGAACAGCAATTGTGATGTGTATTGCTGACTCTACCTCTTTGTTCTAGCAGAAGTGAGACGTCTCCTTCCAGCGTGGGTCAGGGAACTACTGACTTGGAGGTTGCAGGTCCGAGCAGCGTATACACACACTCTCACCTTAGTGCTTCCTACAGCTTAATGGGTTTGGAAAGTCACGTCTGTTAGTTAAATATATTGGTGTATCGAGCCTTCTAGTGACTATATACTGAATTGAGAAGAGCAACACAACCACGCAGTATGAATTCAGGACGTGTTAAAGTTATGTATTATTGCCGCTTGTGTGTGTGTGTGTATATATTTGTTACGTTGTGTTCTTTAGGGATATTTAACACATACAGGTCCACCGTCTGAGGTTTTCGTTTCGTAGTTGGACTCAGTAACTGTTTCCTGTACATCCTTTCCTTTCAGCCTTCCTGTGACGCTTTCCCCGTAACCCAACACTGCTGTATAATTAATTCCCTCGTTTGTACCTCTCTCTCTCTCTCTCTCTCTCTCTCTCTCTCTCTCTCTCTCTCTCTCTCTCTCTCTCTCTCTCTCTCTCTCTCTCTCTCCTTCCTGAATACGCATTCTGTACCAGAGTTGAGTGGAGTTTGAGTGGGTGGAAGGAGGTGGAGGTGGAGGAGGAAGTGGAGGGGATGGGTTAGGAAGGTGGCTGTGTAGGTTGCAACACACACACACACACACACACACACACACACACACACACACACACACACACACACACACACACACACACACACTTCAAAGCAACACATGATGTACTGTAGCCAGATCAATGTTACGTCCTTGTATGTGTATCAATCATTAATTATTCATTTATTTATTTATTTTTTTTTAACAGCGTACTGGATAGGGAAAAAAAATAGTCTGTCCTACTTTGCTATGCATTTAAAGCGCTATTTTTTATATTTTTTTATTTTTTTTTAGCAACACAAATCAGTCGACTGGAGAGACTTGATTGCATTTTTACCTCCCGTGATGAGATTCAGTCAGTCAGTCAGTCAGTCAGTCAGTTAGTTAGTCAGTCTGGTAACGTGACAGGATGATTAACACGACACACGCCATAACACCATGACTCAAAGTGGTGTGTGTGTGTGTGTGTGTGTGTGTCAGTCAGTCAGTCAGTCAGTCAGTCAGTCAGTCTTGTTACTCCTACCATTACTCTCCTAACACCGCGTCCCATCACACACACACACACACACACACACACACACACAGAGCGGAGTGCATCAGGGAAGGTATTTTTCTTTCTTTTCTCTCATTCCTTCCATCTTTCTCCTTGGTGTTTTGAGGAGGCAGTGCATGGGGTCTGAAGCCAGTGGTGCCGCGCTGGGCCTGACGATGCGGCGAGAATTTGAACCATTTCGGAATGAAGGAACCGCTGGGATGAGACGAATTCCACACAAATGTTGAACTAATGCATCAGCGGAGTCTTAGGAATGACCCCGAGAAACAGCAGGGCAAGGAGGCAACACACTTACACAGGGAGGCAAACACACCCTCAGTAGCACCTTAACCTAACCTACACGAGCTCTAGAACAGATTTTTGGTTAATTATACAAGTGGAGGCAGGTAGGCGCCAAAAACATACGGGAAAAATACCTGCTAATTGGCTTCTCATAACAAAGGTAAAGTGGCAGGAAAAGTGTGTTAAGTACATTTTGGAAAGGCCAGATTCACCTCGCAGTAAGCTGGAAAAATAGTGGAAGGGAGAGAGTATAGACGTTGGGGGAGGGGAGGTATTTTTACAGTATAACGAGACGTACTTAGAAAAGAGTGCGGCGCCTTGCATTATAACAGCGGCAAAGAAATGAAAGGAACTCAGTCCGGACGCCGGGGTAAAGCAGAGTCTGTGTTGTGAGTGGCGGCGAGTCCAAAGTGGTGGTGGTGAGTCCAAGTGAGTCCTAGAGGAGTGTTTGTAGCGGTTGGAGTAGGTGTGGGTTGGCGCCTTGAACACCACCTGAGACATACGAGTACTAGGTTGGTGCCACAGTCAAGCCGTACACACACTAGCCTATTGGTTGGCTGTGAGCTGCAATTGCCTCCACTCCTCTATGGTGCAATGTGTGGGGGGGGAGGGGTGGTTAGCGGCGGCAAACAAGTTAATGGTATCAATGCATAGTAATAAAGTGTTGCATTAGGGGCAACAGACGCACTGCAGCAACACATTCTGGAGTCTCGGTACAGTGGTGAGGCAGTATAGTGAATACAGGCAGTGATACAGCCGAGCCTTGAGTGGCTGTTCCCAGGCAGACTAAGTGTTCTGTAATGTCCAATGCCTCGACTCACCCCTCGACTCGCGCCTCGACTCGCACCTCGACTCACGCCTCGACTCACGCCTCGACTCACCCAGCCACAACCCCGGCGTCATTAGTGTGGCTGGTACAGTGATAACATTACTCCTTCACTTCATGAGAGACTGTGACTGACGCGGCGGAACAGCGTGACGCAACACACCGTCAAGGATTATCTCCCGGCAGCGTGACAGCATGAGTGAACCTGAGAAGCTGGTTATCTTGT
Organism: Metacarcinus magister; assembly: GCA_029783475.1. Taxonomy (NCBI): domain Eukaryota; kingdom Metazoa; phylum Arthropoda; class Malacostraca; order Decapoda; family Cancridae; genus Metacarcinus; species Metacarcinus magister. Next base: position 1,963,912 of record JAPQNM010000015.1, on the reverse strand, counting down.
TATTACAGCTTCTTAAAGAGGTATTACTGGTTTTCTGGGAACCTGAGAAGCATTGTTCGTGTGTCGGTGTAGTGAGGTGGAAGGCGAGGAGAAGGACGAGGGAGGAGAGGCCGCGACGAGGAGCACAGACGAGGAGTAGATCGATGAGCGGCAAACAGTCAAGGATCCCGTCGTGTTCCTGTGATTCATTGTCGATACTGTCTTGTTAAAGGTGGAATATTTCTTTACCCAATGCGGAAATATATTTAGGCACGGTACATTAAGCCCTGAGCGAGGCGCCTGTGTGAGATTATGAATTAGATCATTAGGGACACCATCCAGTCATGAGTGAACAGAAAACGCATCCTGCAAATGAACACACAGATAAATCAATTGGAATATGAAATGCAGAGGAAAATGTAATAACTGGTTGAATGCTAAAGGGTTTGGAGTGACTCAACGCTGCAGTAAGTGTTCCCGGAGCTGTTAGATGAGTGAGGGAGTTAATATTTAGCGAGAGTATCACACCGTGGAAGACAATGTAAGCGGTGCTGTCATATACTAGCTAGCCTCATCTTCAATATATTATCCTAGCATTGTAACGTAGGAGTATTCAGCACAATGCATCTAGTACACAGAGAGAGACGAGCACCATAGAATCAATGCACAACAAAACAGAAGAGAAAACGAAAGAATGAGAGATTTATTTCCACTGAAGAATCACTCACGGACTCGAATGTAAAGTAAATATCAGGTTTTCAAGAGTAATATTTCACTCGATAACAACCTTCACATAATAGTTGATGTTATGGTGTATAGATGGCAATATGTGTTCCTAACTTCCTAGAGAGAGGGCATACAGTATCCTTATGTCCACCGCGGCGCTGTTGATGTAAAATCGAGTTAGTTCCAAGTCCTTGTCGAGGAAATTAGTAATGATCAAAGCACAAACGAAGAAGAGAGTAAAAAGTAAACCACTTAAGTCATTAATTACTGTATAGTGCAACAATTAGGGAAATGTGGAACAGCAGCTTGTTAGATAATTAAGCGTAAGGGACAAATTACCTCAAATGTCCATACTTCTGTGTGTGTGTGTGTGTGTGTGTGTGTGTGTGTTTGTGTGTTTAAGACTGAGGAAACACACTACGGATATGTTTTTTTTTCTTGTTCTTTATATATTCAGAAGAGTGGATGAAATGCGAGATCAGAAACAAAGGAAGATCAGAGAATGGAAGAGAAAATGTGTGTTAAACGAGTCTTAAAGAAAAGTATCGAGAGAGAGGGAGGGAGAGAGAGACACACACACACACACACACACACACACACACACACACACACACACACACACACACACCCACACACACCCACACCCACACACATCATCACTATCATTTTATTTTATTATGTAGGCCATTTCCAGTTGTGTATCTGTGTATTTTATTCCTGAGAGGCGGCGCAGCTCCGTCTCCTTTACTAATGCTTTGGTGGAATTACTAAAAACAACGTTGAATAGCAGTGTGTGTTTCCCTGCAGCGGGGAGACCATTGTTCGTGTACTGTACGTTGTGTGTAATGAGTTAGTTGTTGTTTTTTATATGTTGTAGCGCGATGGAATGATCATTATGGTTCTTATTCGTGTTTGTTTTGTAATGCAGACTCGTTGGGGCCTAAATTACGCGTTCTGGAGGGAGATTGTGTGTTTTTTTTATATGTGTGTGTATATAAGTGTGTGTGTGTGTGTGTGTGTGTGTGGGAGGATGTGATGACGTAAGGAGTGAGAAAGAGAGAGAGAGAGAGAGTGGGTGAGTGTATGTAAGGGGAAAGTAAGAGAAAGAGAGAGATGGATGAGAGTGTGAAAGTTGAGAATTAGTTTTTGAGGTTAGCGAGTGAGTTGATAGTTAAGAAATTCAGAGGCGTTATTTTATTTTCTTCGTGTGTGTGTATGTATGTGTGTATGTGTACGACCTGCTTACCTGACGCCGCCGCGGGGGTCGTCGTAGTTGAGTCTGTGTTTGAGGTGGTACCAGGCGAGCTGCAAGGCCGTGGCGGTGGGCACGTCAGCCACGAGACACTGTAGCTCAATGGTCGAGCCTTCACGGTAAAACTTCTCCCGCAGCTCCACGCCCCGCTCGTCCAGGATCTGAATGGACGCCTCTGTCACAAGGATACAAATTATTACATTGACTATTCAAGGTTAATTAAGTAGAAGTAATAAGGGAAGCTTAAGAATGCCTATCAAAAAGAGATCAATTATTTCACTGGCCGTTCATATTCAAGGACAAGTAATGGTAAAAAAAAAATAAATAAATAAATAAATAAATAGAAAATTATAATCACAAGGGAAGGTTACTTAAGGATTTTATTGCAACGCTCGCTAATTATTGGTGATTAAGACAATTTGCTTGAAATAATAAGTGTCATTCATCTCTCGATTAGACGTTTAATAAATCTATATCCATTATGTAATATAGATTAATATTTCAACAGTATAATCTACGTCAATAGGGCATGATTGAAGCTAAATATAACCTTAATACAACAACTTCAGTACTTCAGAAACTCAAGGTACAAGTAACAGTGTAAACCTCCTTCAGCTCGATGCTTAATAGCGTTATAGCGTGACAGTAAAAAAAAAAAAATAATAAAAAAAATTAAAGGTCGATGGGACTCTACCTAAGGCGCGGTGACCATTATTTGTTACGTGGAGTGTCCTATCAAGGGTTCGATCCCCGGCTGTTCCCTTGCATGGCTAACCTTGTGATGTATTATTCAATGTCTCAAAGCACGATATATTACAGTAGAATTACGTCTTAAGATCAAAGTACTGAGTTGGGGTTTAGTATATAAGGTTAGTGAAAGTTTTTTTTTGCTATCCTACATGACTTAACACAATCCTTCATGCCTTAACATCATTAGGAGTAACACATCCTTCACTCACCTTACCCACGACAACACAACAATTACCTTAACCTAACTCAACTTACTTAAACTCGCACCCAAAGAAAAATGTTCCTAGTAATCCACCTTACCTTACAGGCTAAGCGAGGGTGTGCTCTGTCATTACCTCCTGGATAATGATATGAAAAATGGACACTTGAGAAAGGGAGAGAGAGAGAGATATGGCGTCTGCTGAATAGATGACAAAGGGAGGGAGAGAGAGATATGATGTATGCGGATTGCGGATTGGATTGCAGGGTAACAACACTCACCCACCACCTGCAGATGTATGGTGCGGATGAGAGGTGGATGTGTGGATACCTGGCATTGATAACTTCCCTCGTCACGTCTCTGTACGAAGCGAATTCTCAACCGCCAGTCGTTAGGTTGCTCGAAGTTGAGAGCGAACCTGGAAAGGAAGGAAAAATGAGAGAGAAAAAAGTAAAGAGGAAATGGAGGAAGAGGAAAAGAAAGGAGGGAAAGAAATCAGGTTGGTGTGGGGTTGAGGGTGAGATATGAAGGGAAGGAGAGAAGGAAGGAGAAAATGAGGGTGGTTAGGGAGGGAAAGTGAGTGAAATATGATGAGTAGTGAGAAAGGATGAAAGGATAGACGAAGGGGAGGAGAATGAGGAGGAGGAAGAGGAAGAGAGGGATAATAGAAGGTGGGAGAAAGGGAAGAGGAGAAAGGAGAGTGACAGGGAAGGGATTAAGAAAAACAATGAGGAAAGGAGAGAGTAGAGAAATGAGGAAGAGGAGGAAGGGAGGATTATCGTTATCATCACACACACACACACACACACACACACACACACACACACACACACACACACACACACACACACACACACACACACACACACACACAGTAACAAGAAGTTTAATTATGATATATAAGGCGTTAAGGACAGTGGGGGAAAAAAATTTTACGAAGAAGACCTTGAAAGAGGGATGAAGGAGGAAGGAGGAGGAAGAAGAAGAGGAGGAGGAGGAGGAGGAGCGGAAATTGTTGCTCCTTCATAAACGAGGTGGCAGCTTTTATCACTGTTATGTCTTATGTCTTGTATGTCTTTTTTGTTCATTATGTGACTTGTGTGTTATAGAAGAACAAGAACAAGAATAAAAGAACAGGTAACGAGAGAGAGAGAGAGAGAGAGAGAGAGAGAGAGAGAGAGCGAGAGAGAGCGAGAGCACACACAGCATCGATCTTAGGGTCAAGGATGCTTCAGATTTCCTAAGACGTTATATTTCATGAGGCGCGTTTCCTTGACATCCTGTACACACACACACACACACACACACACACACACACACACACACACACACACACACACACACACACACACACACACACACACACACACCTGCCTTACCTGTCGTCGTTGTGGTAGGTTTGAAAGTCGAAGGTAATGAGTTGAATTTCGTCGCCCGTTTTGCGGTACCACGAGACCTGTGAAAAGGGAGACGAGGTGAAGGTACACACACACACACACACACACACACACACACCACACACACACACACACACACACACACTTATCTTCCCTTTCATGGACCATTTAACCATTACAGAAAAAAATTAGAAATAGATAAATGGAAAGAGAAGGAAACTCTTATACACACTCTTGGTATTCCAGTATTCCCTCCTCCTCCTCCTCCTCCTCCTCCTCCTCCTCCTCCTCCTCCTCCTCCTCCTCCTCTTCTTCTTCTTCTTCCTTCAAGGGTCATTAGATAGACAGAAAGAAGAGTATGGAAAAGGAAGAGAAAACAGGAGGTAAATGCAAATGTAGACACACACACACACACACACACACACACACACACACACCCACACACACACCCACACACACACACACACACACACACACACATACATACATACATACAAAGCTTTCTACATCCCTTTCTTCATTTCCGTAACGAAGAGAATTTTACACAACACAGAGAGAGAGAGAGAGAGAGAGAGAGAGAGAGAGAGAGAGAGTTACAATCTTTACCTTCTCTCTTTCCTCAAACCTCACCCGACCAAGTCCATCCCCTTTTTCTTTCTCTAATATATACTAACCCAATGCAATATTACGTCACCTCAGATATATAACTTTCCCGTCTTGTCTTGCATTAGTTCTAGGTTGCGTGTTGCCTTGTCACGCTATCCACACATGTACTAAATAGATTACTTTATGGAGGTGCAGTGCCTGGATGGTTGATACTTATGTTAGCTCCTGGAAAGCCCTGGAAAGTCCTGGAAAAGTGGACTCTTGGTGGTGATGTACGGGTCCCTTGAGGCTTGATGTGACCGTGTGTGTGTGTGGAGAGGGGGGGTTGTGTGTGTATGTGTGTGTGTGTGTGTTTGATAGATATTGCCCATAATTTAATGTATTTTATTATTTGATTTTTTTTAGAGTTATCTTGAATATTAAAAGAAAAAATGCTAAAGTAATATAAATTCTGCGTTTTTATTGTTACTTGGTTCTTGTGTTTGGAGTCCACACACACACACACACACACACACACACACACACACACACACACACACACACACACACACACACACACATACTATCCTTAATCACCATCTTGTCTCCTTTTAGTTATGTGTCGTTGTGGTGAAGAGGATAAAGAAGAGGAGTCAGCCATTGTCAGCCGTTGTCAGCCTCACTGCATGTCAGGTGGTGTTCAAAGTACATCCAGGTAACAAGGTGTCAACGGTAATTACAACGTGTTTAGTGTAAGTACTGTACCCTGATATTTCATTATACTTTTATGGAAATATATCCAAAGTGTGTTTATATTATCGTTGGTGTCACTAATGAATGAGCAGCGTGTGTCATGGTGTTGAAATGACCTGTTTGCTATCAAGTTTACACTGCAATGCAAACTAAAGTGTTATTTGATGCCCCTCCAAAAATGTGAGTTCACTGCATCGTAAAATTGGTTATATATTTACCAAACCAAAGTGTTGTTGTATTAAAGTATTCAGTGTTGTACTTGGTTCACTGTACTACAAATAACGGTGATTGCTGTAATTTGCATTGATACAAGCTGTGGTTTATTGGAATTACAAGCACTAACGTAGAATTGAAACCCATGAACAAGTATTAAATAGGATGAAATTACTTTATTAGATCAGATTAAATCATAGAGAGTAACACACATGTAACTATTGAGTCTGCTGTCACGATATAATCACCACCACCACCATCATCACCATTACTGCCTCGTTAGGTCCAGTATAGGGCTGTTGCTGTTTGATCTTCCTTTGTACTCCTTTATGTTCCTGTCAATATTTCACCCGTGTTGTCAATAATGTCCAAGAAATTTCAAGGTTGCTGTCTTTCTACCTCCCTTGTGCTGTCAGTAATGAGGAGTCTGTCTGTCTGTCTGTGTCTGTCTGTCTGTCTGTCCTTCACTCTGCTAAGCGTCCTTGAACTCTTCATAGAATGCTTCAGTTTATACATTTTTCTTCATATATTTTTTTTACTCTCCGTTTCCATTCGTTCAATTCTTTTAGTGTTATGGATAAGCTGGTTATTCAGAGCGTGTGTTTTTTATTTGATGTTTTTGTTTAAGCTTCAGACGACGGCACAAAAGGTTTATTTAGCAGACTTCTGAAGCTCTCGTATTGATCTTTCTGGACTTGGTAGAAAAGACGAGATTTGCAAAAATAATATTAGGATGGATTTTATATATATATATATATGTATTTTTTTCTATCAATCTGCGTCTCTTTCAGAAATGGATAATCAAGACCTCTTAACAAAACAAAACTAGGTGTATCCAGCTCTACTTTTACGATCATGATTCACGCCCACACTGACGCCCGCACCTTCAGGAGACTCGACACCTATAAATCATAACACAAGTCTCCCACCGGAACACCAGCTCAGTAAGGAAGAAAAATAGCTCTTATCTACATATACATTTATTTTGTTTTAGTGTTATGTGGGTGAGAAAATAAAATTCGTTCGTGGTAGATCCTCGTGGGTAGTGTGTCCCTTGCTGTCCCTTGCTGTCCCTGTCTGGCTTGATGGTGAATGGAAAAGCAGTCCCTATATACTCTTGTTTTCCCTTTCCAACATAACAACGTCCCCTGTCCCCCCCACCTCCCCCCCTTGCAGTGTTGCCATCGCTGTAACACTCTTAAATTATTCTACCGTAAGTACAGTATAGTGTTTAGGTGTAGAGTGGAAACCTAAGGAAGAGGTTCTCATCCTCTTTCTTCCTATTGTATAAGTTCAATAGTTTCACCAGAAGGGACTTGCTCTCTCACCCACGCTATGAAAGAAGATTTTTTTTTTCTTCAGTATTTATTGATTTTTAACTAAATGTAGAGTCTTATTTAACTAAATCATAAGTGAATTAATTATAAATGCTTTACAATGAGGGTTCAATACTTCACAACCTTATATTTTGATGTTAGAACTGCTATGGTACCCTAAAATTTCCTCTCCGTGTTCCAGTTTATAAGCCTCTGTGATAAGTGAACAACACATTCATCAGATGGTCGGCGCCGGGCTGTTGTCGCCTCACTCACTGACTTATTGTCCTCCTCCGTCTCCTTTGTCCTGATCTGTATACTGCACCATGCCACTATATTATGGGTCATACTTTCATTAGGGTCTCTTGTCTTCCTGGAAGTTGACAAAGGTTCATAGGTTTGTATAACTGTTTCTTACCGCCAACAGAAGCAGCAGCAGCAGCATATGGTTGAGGGCGGTGGCTCGGTGTGCGACATAGTAAGGATAAGAGCCTCACCCAGCGTGTTTATATGATGTATTATTATTATTATTATTATGTATACTTACTTAACCTTATGTGTTGTCAGGTACTGGTGTTGTGAAGGGGCACATCCACCCACCCACCATCTTTTATTTTTGGGGGTGACGATGTGATGTAATAATGTGTTGTGTTGAATGTGTTGCATAATGTGTGTATTGAGTATGTGCGGAGGTTAGTTGTATTATTATTGCAGGTGTTGTGATGGGCTGGAAACACTGAACACGGAACACGGAACACGGAACACGGAACACGGAACACGGAACACCTCGCTCCCGCTGCTCGACAAGGTAAATGACATAAGGCAGTTTACAGTTCCTTCTCTTACAGTGGTGCTTTGTGACTAGGGGACGTATTTCTATGTATATTTTGTGTATAGTCCCTACGCACCCACTGTTCCCTTGTGTCGCGGTGTCCCTAGTGGTGGACATTTACGAACATTATTGGAAGAATATTGTATAAAGGTTTTTTTTTCAGGTTATTTCATTTTATTTTATTTATTTTTATTTTATCTATCTTCGTTTTCTCTTTTTTTCTCTCTATTTTTTCTATTTACGTTTTCGTTATTGAAGTTATAATCTTCGTCTACCTTGTCACTAGCGTTGTTTGCTGTATTTTTTTTTTTGAGTCAGAAATGGTCTTGAGTACTAAAATGACTGGTGCAGAAATATCTTTATGAAACGTCTCCAGTACCTATCGCCTGAGTACCAAATGACCTGCAACCCTGATAGATAGATAGATAGATAGAAGTAGTAGTGTGGTACAGAAACATCTCCGCCACAGTGGGTCTAATGGTGGGCAGTAATAATGTATTGTCAACACAGAATGCAGAAATAACATTATGATCAGAGGAGCCCAACGGAGGGGAAAGTTCAAGAGAATAACATTAAGGGTTTGAAGTCAGGAAATGATTCAGTGTTGGGTGTCTCGAAGAGGGAGTATGTGGTGCTGCATTAACTATTTTAGCTTGTGAAGGATGGTACAGTTGAAGGTTTGCCCACCAGGTTGAATAGTGAGGAAAGATGGTTCGCAAGGCTGGTGGTGAATTACTGAAATGTTGTAGGATGAAAATGTTTGCACCTTGAAAGTAAAAATAATCAGAAATGTTTACGTAGCCAGACGGATTTGATGATGAATAAGCAACATATATTTTTTGTTAGAAGGTAAGAATCATGCCTCAGGTAGAGTGGAGAGAAAATCCTAATTGAACAAGGTGTTTTGTCTATTAATTGGTCATTTTATAAGGAATATCTGATACTTTTTTCATTAAGCACATCTGAGTTTGAGTTAAGAAGAGGAAGTGAGGTTCAGAGGAGGAGACGCGACCTTCCACATATTAAAATACAATAAAACCTGAAACTACGAATATTGAATAAGTTTATATAATGTTTGAGGAAGCGTAAGACCTCGTTATGTTGTCACCTTATGGTTAGTACGACTTGGGGACATTTCTGAAACCCTTTCCAAATCCCTTTCTGAACCCCTTTCCATATGGTGATTGAGACTGATTTTCGGGCTGGGTTCATAATGTTGAGTTATGATTTAAGGTGGTGGTGGTGGTGGTGGTGCTCCGGCCTTCAGACCCAGACAATATATGTTATGTGACAGCGTTTAAGTATTTATTTATACATGACGAGTTGAGTTCATACATAGAGAAGTGAATGTTAATGAGTTTGTGTTCCTCCTGCCAGCACCAGGACATGTTCGCTTCATGTTTTTACTTTATATACGAAAGGCTGAAACAAATCAATAGTTTATGTTCATTACTTTGAGCAGAGAAGCTTCGTCTGATCGGCAGGAAGTTGGTGGGTCAGTATGTATTGTATAGTCCACACCGTTGCCTCAGGATGTACGCGGGAGAGACTTGGACACAGGCTAATGTGTAAGGAGGTGTTTTTTTTTTCTTGTGGTGGCGGGTGGGTGGGGGGGGGGATGTACTCACGGACTGGTCGGTGATGCCAGCGAGGCGGCAGTGCAGGTGTGCGGTGGAGCCCAGCTGGACGGACACGTTGAGGGTGAGGTGGTCATGTAGGAAGTGAGGCTGCTGCTCCAATCCGCTGCCCTCCTCGCCCTCCCTCTCCTCCAGGCACACTGCGGCATGGAAACAAAAACACACATATAAAACACTTCATAGAGGAGGTATTGTGTTGGTTTTGACGTATTCGCACTGCTTGTCTTCATATCCCTGCAGATATTGTGAGGAAGGAACACAAGGAGGAGGAAGAATGTCTATGCAAAGGTGGTTGAAACGTGTTCACATTTCATAAGAGACAACCACTCCACTGTGAGAAGCAAGCATGACCTGTATTGTGATGCAGATACTATATACTTAAACATTCAGGTTGTAAGACGCGTCCTCAGATTCAGCGGGAAAGACTGTTTCAACCCACACACAAAACAACAAAAAAAATAGAGAGAAAGATAATTACACATTGATTTACATATAACTCCAAACCAAACTGATCCTGGCGTTCATTCTAGGTGAAGTTTAGTAGTAGTGAAAACAATAGATATGATTAGGTTAGATGCTAGCGTGTGGACCTTAATATATCCATTGAGAGCCTTGAATGTCTACTAGTCTAGCCTTTCCCGGTCTTAAGATTATCCCACCGCTGTGTCACCAGTGTAATGGGTATAATTTCTTTTGGTTGCTGCTCCCGGCGTGCCTACCAGTCGTCCTGCTCTGATTTACCGTCATCGAGCCAGTCCAGTAAAGCAAACGCAAGCAGAAGTAAATGCATTCCAAGGCGCAGTAAGATGTGGGTCGTTGAGCTTGATCGGAAACCTTGTTGGAGGAGATGGTGGTCAAGGTGGTTTTTTGAAAAGAGTTTATTGTTTCACTGCGCCATGTTTAGTGTAAGATTATTTTATTTAAAGTAGAATATAAGAAGGTTGCAAGAGCTCTCTAAACTCTGTATAATCAATTAATACGAATCCTTGGCTTTCATACGTTTATATAATCTATTTTTAACCTAAAACGACCGTGGGATTTCATTATTAAATTAAGGACTGTGTTATTTATTAAGAGAGAGAAAGAAAAAAAGAATAGAGAGATATATAACCACTCTTAACATTCTTGTCCTGTTTACCACAATACAACTTGAAAATACTCTTCCTTGCCGTCCTGCAGAAGTCACTTAATGTCCGTAACGTAAAGGAAGACTTAAGAACAGACTGTTACGGCCCCGTCCCTTCGTTCCTTACCTCATTGCAAGGGAAGAGAGAAAAGGGGAAAGGGAACTGCACGAATTGTGTGATATATTTGTCATTTGTAGCGTAAAGCGAAGAGGTATAGAAGAGAAATGTTAAAGAATAAAGAATGTAATGGAAAGTGAGATAAAGAAACATGATGAAAAGAAGAAAGTGAATTAGATGAAAGAATGAACCCCAAAAGGAAGATGGAAGTTTAAAAGATGAGACGAAAAACTGAGGATAAATAAGAATAAGGAGAAATGAGACGCACTCTTGCTGTACATCACGAGGGGGAAACCTTGACCTCAAACTTTGCCTCACAAGAATTTTCCTCATTTCGTGCACCATAAAAGAGGAAGAAAAAGAAGGAAAATAATGATAAAGAAAAATCAAAAGGTTGGTATCGTTGACGACCATGATTGGAAATGAGCTGCTTTTTTTTTTTTCCTCTCATATTTTTCTTCCCTCAAACTTTTTTCCTCAGTTAGTCCTTCCAGAGAGAGAGTTATAGGCAGACTTTTTGGGTCTTTTCTCTTATATACTGTTTGTTTCACCTACTACTACTACTACTACTACTACTACTACTACTACTACTTAAATAATAATAATAATAATAATAATAATAATGATAATAATAATAGGCTTAATTACGTAAGGCTTTCAAGCAAGACATATTTATTCCACAGTGATGTAAGCTGACAGGGGTTATTTTTTTCTTTGTTACCGCTAGGTCCTCTTGTCTGTTCTCTCTCTCTCTCTCTCTCTCTCTCTCTCTCTCTCTCTCTCTCTCTCTCTCTCTCTCTCTCTCTCTCTCTCTCTCTCTCTCTCCCCCCGCGTGACTCCCGAGATTAATTATTATTCATTGCTTATTCAATTCTTCTCCTTTTAGATGCAGAGAGAGAGAGCGAGAGCGAGAGCGAGAGCGAGAGAGAGAGAGAGAGAGAGAGAGAGAGAGAGAGAGAGAGAGAGAGAGAGAGAGAGAGAGAGAGAGAGAGAGAAAATTGACTTAGAAGCTCCTGTCACTTCCCAACATCACGTTTTTCTCTCGTTCCATCCCACGTTCCATCCTACACCCCGCCCACACCCCCCCCACACCCCGCCCATCCCCGCCCACCCCCGCCCACATCCCGCCCATCCCTGCCACACACTCACGTAGCAGACGAGGACACTCAGACACTCCATCATTCTTGTTTTGTTTTTCTCGTGCTGGTAAAAAAAAAAAATAATAATAATAAAAAAAAGTATAATATTGTTGTCGTCTGGAGATGATTTTTGTTATACTCATTTTATTTTTTTGGTTATTTCTTTGGTCCTGAATAATTTTTTTTTTTTTCTCGTTTTTTCGTTCCTACTTGATACAATGACATTACTCGTATATTTTTAAATATTCTTAATTAATTCCTACGTCCATACAATGTGGCAGAACAGTGTAGTGGCAGAACAGTTTGGTGGCAGAACAGTGTGGTGGCAGAACAGTGTGGTGATGGCGGCACTCTCTGGGTCACGTTAGCTTGGAGTGTCTCTTCACATTTGGAATAAAAGCGGCCATGATGAAGTGGGAACTCACACAACAGCGGCCGGAGTTAGGCAGACTTCCGGGTTTAATTATGTGACGGCAGCTCGCTTACTGACGCTCACGGAAAAAATACCCCAAATGAAATGAGTACGTGCGTTGGACCGGGCGTGTGTGCCTGCCTCGGACGGAACTCAGACTCACTCATGGTTTTGATATCCACATTATACAACCACAGAATATACATAATAATAATTCAAGTGACTCTGTACTCTTGGGGTTTTTTTTTATAATATATATACTGTTACTATGCTTGGTTTGTTGTCTTGATGTATAGCTAACTACTTCTATTAAAGGGAGGGAGGCTGTAAGGGGAGAGGAGGGAAATAGGACAAAAGGGTGTGACAACATGACAAATATAAAGAATATAAAGCGTGTAATGAGACAACGTAGAAGGAAGGGAGAGAGTACATTGGTTGAAATAACATTATGATTGTCCGCCACAACCCCACGAATTTAACACACAATAGAGGCACATTTTTGTTAATAGGCGGAGGGGCAGACTAGGTTGGCAACGCTGTACCACGAAAATTATTATAACACACACACACACACACACACACACACACACACACACACACACACACACACCATTAGATATCGAGCATAACCAATATTAATCCTTGTCTTCTATTTATTTATGTTGTTAAGCTGACTGGGTACACACAATCAGAAGTTAAAGTCTGTGCATTGATAATAATTGACCAGAACAAACGGATTACCTAAACGAGAGAGCGGTAGTGTAGCATCGGCAGACTAGTATCCAACAGAGTGGTCGTGAGGTAACCTTGGTCGCCATACTGGTTATATTACTTCCTGTACTCTGTAACTTGCACCTGTAATAAGACAAATGTTCTGGTGTTTCTCTAGACATAAACTATAAGCTATATCAACTTAGGAGCCTAGAATCAGATTAAACAAAAGAATATCACTTCTGACACACACAGCATCAACACTCTTTTGGAGACTTACTCAGAGGTGGATAAAAAAAAAAAAACAAGAATCCCTACAAAGGAAATAATATCTCTTGTAGCTTTGTCCTCGTGCAGCCAAATTAGGGAACACTGCCAGTCCCTGCCAGCTGACCCCCGCCCCCTCCCCTCCCCGCCCCGCCTCGCCTCGCCTCGCCCCGCTGCGGAGACAATGATTAACTCTTTTTATTTTGTCTATTAATGCGAAATAATTTGATGGAATCTTTATTTAACTTTGTTTTTTTGTTGTATATATATTTTGTTTTGGGGTAATGTTTTCTTTCATGCTTAGTATAAAGAAAGTGACTTAGATGAGAAGACTATTTGTTTGAGTTCCAATGTATTTCATTAGTGTTGGGTTAGTAGTGCGTTGTCTGGGAATCAAGCTGGCCATCCTTTGCCTTGTTAAACCTAATTGCCTTATTTAAGAAACAATTCCGTTGGCACTTAAACAAATTATGGTCGCAAGCCAACGCAATTTAGTCTTTAATTATACTTTGCGAGTAAGTTTTGTGTTTGTCTGCAGTGATACATGATATTGAAAGACCTTCCCTAACTTAACCTAACCCTAACCTAACCTTCCCTAACCCTAACCTTCCCTAACCTAACCCTAAACCTTCCCTAAACCACAGTTATTCATCACATTCCCTACAGCCCTGAGAGGCGTCGAGGGCAGACATACACATACAATACTTATTTCACACTTTCTACGAGATGTATCCTGTATATATTATTTTTCCCCATAATGCTGAGGTTTTATGAGGTGATAATGAGGTTGATCTGGTGCGGTAATGAGAGACGTGTTATAGATAGGCAAGTCTTAGTGAGGTTAGCCATCCACACATGTTTTGTTAAGCTGAAACAGAACAATAATAGGTGCACTGGGGTGTGGCTGGCTTTGTGGGAGTTAATATGGTGTGTGTGTGTGTGTGTGTGTGTAGGTGTAGAGAGAGAGAAAGAAAAAGAGAGTAAAATACATATGGGAGCCTGTGAGAGAAAATGAGTGTTGTGGAGAGAAGGTGAAGGAGAAAGACTGTCTACAAGAGAGAAGATAAGAGGGAATGAGGTTACACAGTAGTAGTGGAAGTCAAGTTTGTGGGTTCGATCCCCCTTAGGAGATAACTTGACAGAAATTAATCAGCAGGTCTTTGTTTTCAATGTTAGGAAGTAATTATGTTAGTTTGATGGAGTTGGAGAGAGAGAGAGAGAGAGAGAGAGAGAGAGAGAGAGAGAGAGAGAGAGAGAGAGAGAGAGAGAGAGAATAAAATGTTTCAGTATTAATTGCAGCAAATTCCAAACTGAAGATCTCCACCATAATCGTTATTGCATACGAATCCCACATATTTTTTTTTTCTAATAGCTATCTAATATTCCTTTCCGCTTTATTGAGTTTTATGAAGCCTTCGAGCTAGCGTAGATTCCCTGCAATTAAATAAATATATGATGCGCTCGCTGGGCTATATCCACGACTAATGGGAAAACCAGTTTGAAATTAAGTTCTTGTCAATAAGTTTGGGTATGTACGTTTTGGTCCAAAGTTGTGTGTACGTACGTTGGGTTTCCAGTTTTGTGCCCAGAGACGTGACTGTTTTTTGGGGTTCTATAGGCAGCGGTGAGGCGGTGAACATAAGAATATAAGGAAGCTTCATCCTATGTTTCGAGGTCAAACCAGGAATTGATCATTATTGTATTCCCACTATCAACACAACACAACACACCATAGCATTGTTTGATCTACATAAATCACCACAATACCGATGAAACAATGGGAGGCGTTGAGCCGACACGTCCTTGAAATGATCCTTTGTCTAGTATTATTCTTGTTATTCTCTATTTAGCGTTGAATATGAACTGGGATTCGCTCACCTCAACTTGAACTCTTTGTGCCACGTGGCCGCCTCCGGGAGTGCTGGAGGGATGTTACCGCCCTTCCTCGCCTCTCGCCGCCTCACTAACCGATACACATTTGCTTTGTCTCCCCGCCTCGCCGCCGTGCAGGAGTGTATCAGGGGAGGCAGCAGTGACCCTCGGCTGAGTGGTGCTTCCAACATCCTCTCTCCAACATTACACTCCCAGCACTTCACTTTTCCTCACATTACAAATCCACGATACCAGAAAAACAAGAGAACTTTCCACTTTCCTTTTTTGCCGCTTAAAAGTCCTCGCTTTTGTGTTGCTGACGCGTTGAAGGAGTTTACCGCCCACGTCTGCAGACCCATGCACGCCCACTTGCAGGGGATACCTTGTCTTTTTGGAGTTAATGCGATTATATTGTTATGATACTCTTTTGAGACAGGTTAAGCATGTTTTGTATTGGCGATTTTCTCGTGTCCAGTGTCACCTCGTACATTTAATAATTCAAATAACGAAAACAGAATAACTTATATCAAAAACTTACATGACAAAAACAACTTTCCAATATTTCTTGGTTCTTCATTTGATTTAATTTACTTGTCCTTCGCCGCCGCCGCAGCAATACTCCGGGACACACTTGGCCCTCGTTAAGGCGCGTACCGTGGGTCTGTGAAGCCTGGGTATAATAGGTTAAGGCATCCCGCTAAACATGTCACATTCACGTCAACAACAGGTCCCCGCCAGCCTGTAGTATACGATAGGTACGCGAACTGAAGGAAGAAAAAAAAGTTACTCCCGAACCGAACTTAATCGAACCCGGATGATTCGAGTCTCGTTTTAATTAACTTCGAACACGTCAACGAAAACCAGAAGGAAGAAGTGAAGTGAAACGGTGATGTTATCTTGAGTTTGAGTTTCTGTGAAATACATTACGTTGACGCCAGCTAAAAGTTTCTAAACAAGGACGTGAGGACGGTTTGGGTACGAGGGACTAGGGCACGAGGGGACGAGGTTAGGTTGTCATGGTTACGCAAAGTGCTGATCAAAGTTAAATGAAATGCTTGAATTTATCCTGTGTAATGCGTAATGGCGGACACTTGGCTGTTGGTCCGATTATAATGTTGGAATGTAATTATAAGTGTTCCATTCATAATGATGTGGTTATAATTTGGGCCATTCTGTAATCTGAAGGATGATTAAATATAGTATACGCACACACACACACACACACACACACACACACACACACACACACACACACACACACACACACACACACACAGCACTTGGATTGGTGTGTGATTGTTCCCGCGAGTATTGAGTGCGATGGATGTGATCTCAAGGCGGAGTGAACACCTTAACATCGAGAGTTTATAGAGACGCGGTGAAGCGGTAGGTTAGGTTATGTTATGTTAGGTTAGGTTAGGTGGTTAGGTTTGGTTAGGAGGCGTGGGGTAAGCGGCAGACTCAAGGTGTTAGTAGACAGCTCACCTTCACTTCATCTTCACTTCACCTTCACTTCACCTTCACTTCACCTCGGGACGTGGAGGCAATTTGATTATAATGTATTGCTCCATCAATCCCTTTATGACCCTCCCCGTGACCCTCAGTGACCCTCGGTGGTCCTGTTGGTGGTGGTCCCGCCGCCCTACACACCAGACATGCAGCAGCAGCAGCAGCAGTGTAATGGCTGCGGGAGAGGGAGTGAACTTTAAGGTTATGTCTTAAAGACCTACCAAGCTTTTCCCTTGAGCTCGTCCATCTTCCCTTGGGCACCACCACCACCACCACCACCACCACACCTGCGCTCATCTAACTCTCGCTGCCTCCACCACACACCTACACCCACACATACACACACGTAGCGGCGCCAAGCTTACTGGAAGGTGTCTGGTCTAGTGCGTTACCCCAAAAAGTAACTGTCAAGACACTTTTACGGAATCCAAGTTCGCGTTGCAGGTTTACAGCCGAGGAAATGTTTGTACTCCCCTTACAGACTGAACCTTCCTTACTCTGTACCTCCTATTCATGGGTATCATATAGTCCTTTCTCTCCCAGTATTAAGAAAGAGATTTAGATATAATGGAGTATTTATTTACATATATTAACATAAACAGAAAGAGACGCATACGAGACCATAAGATTTAAGGAGACTCTCAACTCTCCGTGACTGCTCCTTCGTCCGTTATATAAGTGGTTGGGTTCACTGCGCCGCTACCAAGTGACTCTACGAATGACTCTCTACTCCGTCTGGTAACGACAATAATACCGAAGAATGACACCCGCGCCTTACCTTACCTTACCTTACCTTACCTTACCTTACCTTGTATCTTAACTCTATCCCTTGCATTGCTACATTCTGGTACTGCCTTGTTCCGTCTTTGTATTGAACTCTAGTCACTTGAATACCTTACAGAGAGGAATTTTAAGATAACTTATGTACACTGTTTGCGTTTTACTTGTATAAATCAAAGGGCACTGGCTAAGGGACAACAAAAAACGGTCTGAGCTTCTCGTGTAAATTAAATACAGTATACAGGACACGGTGGACACTGTATGAGCGGTGGGTGGCCAAGTAACGCCATACATGTACATAAAGTGTTGTTGGTCCTACTGGTTGTGTGCTCCGCTATACAGGAGCACCTCTTAGGGGAGTATAGTATTCATCATCCTTAATGGAGCACAGGAGCCTCGGGGGAAACATGAGGCGCTCACCACCAAGTACAAAATAAAAATATATCGCGGAGAGGATTGTGGCGAGGCAGGGAGTGAGGGACTGAACACACACACACACACACACACACACACCATTTGGTCAAGTGTCTCCGGCAATTCTTGGGACTAATTGGTCGCCTCGCCGGGTTGTCGTCTCATTATGGTGACAATATTGGCAGCATGAGTTGTCTTGCATCAGACTCCCGCATGTGTTGGTAGTGTTGTTGCGTTTGGAGTTTGTGTTTCTGGTAGTGTTGTGTTTTGAGTGTGCGTTACTGATAGTGTTGTGTGTGTTGGTGGTAGTGTTGGGTAAAGTATTAGATCCACCATAATGATTATTTAATTTGTTTTGACCCAAATAAATTCATTTATAGAAATAAAACTTGCCGGTGAAATTAACTGAAACTAAGCTGAAAGCCTTACATTATTCCTATGTACAACATATTTTAAAAAGAACAAAATCGA